>CM071932.1:45857544-46029231 GCA_016081115.2 Rehmannia glutinosa
CCCTCAGGCATGGCTGGTTCAGTTGCATGGCATCGCTAACTCTTCACATCTTTAAAATCTTACTTATAAGTTATCTTAAGTACATGTTCCCATCTGCATCAACTGACCTTCCGTGTTAAAGGCCAAATATTGCATCCAAAGACGTCTTGCCTCAACATCGAGCATGTACTTTAACACCTTCAAACATCTAATGAAACAAACAATGTACATTAAACGAAAGATTGGAGCTTTTGCCAGATGCAAGAAATTTCATATCAGTTCAACCAGTTTTCTCTCTGTCACCTTCTTTGTACACTTAACCCTTCTTTCCTCTTCTTTCTATTTTTTTTCTAAATTTTAACACCCCTTTTTCATTTTTGAGAAATAGGGGCTGATCTTAGGTGATTTTGGAGTTGAACCAAAATTTCCAATTTTAAAGCTTCAACTAGTCTCCAAACACCTACTACACAAGGTAAAGTGTAGTCTTTCTCATTTTCTTATCTCCTTCTTTTTCTCCTTAATTTTTTCTCTCATTTTTCTAACTTCAAATTTTTTATATTTCTTGACTTAGGGCTGACCTAAGAGGCCTCATCCAAATATTGTGAAAGCATCCTTTTATTTCACAATTTCCAATTTTAAGGTGGGTGGAAAAATATTTTCCAACTTTTAGGTGTTTTGATTAAATGCATGTAGAAAATTTGATCATGAGCCTTGAGATATATATAATCTATGTATTGCATGTCAATTTTATGTATCAAGTCATGAAAATTCAAGAGTTGCTCAAAATTACTATTTATTGAATTTTAGGTGCATGCATGTACACTTTAATGTTCTATTTGATGAATTCTTGTATGTATTGGACATGCATGTGTATGATCTTTAAAATCTATGTTTTGGATGTCTTATAACCTGGAAAAGTCGAGCATAATTGATTAAATTTCAATTTTGGACTTAAAAATGTAAAAATGGAAAGTTGGTGGACTAAATTGCAAGAAAATAAAAGTTAAAGGACCCCTCTGCAAATTTCGAAATTGGGGACTGTACTCAGGTTCAAAAATGACCTTTGGACATTTTAATAAAGTTTTAAGAGTTTTAAGATAAATAAAATCAACCTTTAAAAGCCCAAGGACTAGATTGTAAAATTTTGTAAGTTTAAGGGCTACTTTGCAATTTTTAAAACTGTACCAGACCTAAACTCTAAAATTTGAAATTTTTACTCTTAAGGTACTGGTAATGACATATTTTAAAGGTGTTCCAAAATCCCAAGTGGTTAGGGCTTGGAAAACAATTTTTCTAAAATCGAGGGACTAATGTGTAAAATACTAAACTTGAGGACCCAAATGAAATTTCCTGGACTTATGCAGCCCATGCACCTGGAAATACTAACTTAACTATAAATTAATTATATTTTGGACCCAAGGTTCAAATTTCATAACAATTGTACCCTAAAAGCCTTAAAGGCAATTATTTCAAAATGGGACAAAAATGATATTTTCAAAAGTTAAAGGACCTACACATATTTATTTTAAAAACTGCTTTTGTCCCAATATCCTACTAACCTTAATGACATTTTCCAACTGGAATCACATTAAAAGCCCTTCCGGTTTGTGAGTTCCGAATTTTTAAAACTTAAGGTCCATATTGGCAATTTTTACAAATTTGGGGCCAATGTGAGAATTTTACAAAATCTCGACCTCAAAATTTTAAAAACCTGAATTTCTGGACAATGTGGAGAATTTAGGAACTTATCTCTTAATTTTTCAAGGTCGAATATTTATTTATTCAATTTTAACCCCAAAAGTGTTAGTTTTACAAAACGGGGCTAAATTACAAATTTTCTTTTATAAAGGACCTAACTCAATTTATTTTCTCTTTTACTAAAATAGTCCTGGACCCTCTGACTTGGAGATTTAATTAAAGTATTTTACTTTCCCAAAAACCCTTGACTTATCGGATCAATTTGACCGACAATACCCGATCGCGAGCGACTTCCTCGCCTTGCGAATTTGAATCTATAACGGGATTTATGTTCCACCTAATCTTTCAAGATATCAAAGATTGCTTATCCTTCCGATGATCATCTTCATCCAAATACTCCACCAACGCCATAATTGCCACTCGCGTTTTTCAAAAATTTTCCTAAACTGCTTCCCAATCAATAATACTCTCTTTTGCAAGCTGGTTGGGATTGCTATACTTGTATTTACTTTCTGCTGAGTCAACTTGGTGTGTTGAGCTCACGATCGGAATGGATACGTCGGGGATGGAACCGGCAGCTCGGGCGCTATTCCACTCTTCCCACCCCATCGTCCTAATCCCGGCGGGGACGGAGTTTGTCCAAGGGAAGCGGGTCGTAGTACGAGGTATAATCATGATTATGACAGATCCGGCCTTGCAAGCTCCACTGTGGATTTTGTCTTTGCTCTGAGCGATAAGGTGCTTAGGTCTTGACCTTACCGACTGGGGAGTTACAAGGAAGAACGAAGGAATCGCTGTCCTGGTCCACACAATTCCGGAGTTATCGGACCGTTTTGGTTGGCGTTACATTTCCGTCACGCAAATTTTACTGTTTTGCATTGGTTGGCGCTACAAATCTGACGCAACCATTATTTGCCTTTGCATTGGGATTGGCGTTACACTTCCGCATTTAAATCCTACATCTTGAATGAATCACATAGTGTCAGGTGACCATGAACTGTTTTCTGAATCGTATAAGTATATTATTTAAATATTTTATCACGATGCTTTAATCGTGTGTGAATCCATGCATCATACTCACGCGTTTTCATATAACTGTTTTCTCACATTAACTATGTTGCGCCACACTTGCACATGATCACCCCATCCACCGAGATTTCTGTCTCATCCCCACCTATTTTCTAACCTTAGATGAGGATTTCGTTGAAGATGCTGAACCGGCTCTGGATTGAGACATTGTACTCCGCTTGCTGGATTTACTATTTCTTGTTGTTGTTGGACTCTTTTTCTTATGTTGTTGTCGGACTTTTGTATTTCGTTCCATTCCGGTTTAAATCAAGGCGTAGGACCACTTTGACTTTAAGTTGCTATATTTTGTTGATTTTCGGGTTGTAAAATGGATTATGGATTGTAGACTGTAAGTTGTATTCGTACTTGTTATTTATTTCCGCTGCTATTTAGACTCTGTCTCATTGGGTTCTCGTTGATATTTGTCTGGACTGTTTGGTTATTGTATTTAAGTTGTGGATCGTTAAATCGCGTCCGTTTGGGGGCGTGACACATATACATTTTAATGATGTATTTGATGAATTATTGGATGAGATGTATATTCATGTTTATGATTCTTGATATTCATGTTTTATTTGACTTATAACCTGGAAAAGTCGAGCATAATTGATAAAATTCGAATTTTTGGATTTAAAGTGCAAAAATGGCAAATTGGTGGACTTAATTGCAAGAAAATAAAATTTAAGGGACCCCTCTATAATTTTCAGATTTTGGGACTGTACTCATGTTCAAAAATAATATTTGGATATTTTAGTAAAATTTTAAAAGTTTTGAGATAAATAAAATCAACTCCTAAAAGCCCAAGGACTAGATTGCAAAATTTTAGAAGTTTAAGGGCTAACTTGCAATTTTCAAAACTGTACCAGCCCACTTTTTAAAATTTGAAATTTTAACTTTTAAGGGACTGGAAATAACATATTTTAAGAGTATTCCAAAAATCCAAGAGTTTAGAGCTTGGAAAGTAATTTTATATAAATTGAGGGACCAAATTGTAAAAGATTAAACTTTAGGCCCCAAAATGAAATTTATAGGACTTATACAGTCCATGTACCTAACAATACTATTTTAACTAAAACCTTATGATACTATGAACCCAAGGTTCAAATTTCTTAATAATCGGACCCTAAAAGCCTTAAAGGCAATTATTTAAAAATGGGACAAAAATGAGATTTTCAAAGGTTAAGGGTCCTATACATATTTGTTTTAAACACTGTTTTTGTCCCAATACTCCACTGACCTTAGTGACATTTTACAACTAGAATCACATTAAAAGCCCTTCTAGTTTGTGAGATCCGAATATTTTAAACTTGGGGCCCGAAATGACAATTTTAACAACTTTAGGGCCAAAATGAAACTTTTATAAAAAATTCGACCCCAAAAATTTAAAACCTGGATCCCTGAACAATTTAGATAATTTAGGAACTGACCTTATAATTTTTCGAGGTCGAGACAAAACTTATTCAACTTTTAACCTTAAAAGGGCTAACTTTTTTTAAACGGGGCTAATTGTAAATTCTTCTTTTACCAAGCACCTTAACTCAAATTATTTTCTTTTAAGTACAACCCTTGAACCTCTAACTTGTAATTATTAATTACAATATTTTATTATCTTAAAAATCCCTTGACTTATCGGATCGTTTGACCAATTAATACCTGTCATGGGGCGACTTCCTCGCCTTGCGATTCGGGAATCTACAACGGGACTTGTGTCCTACTTAATTCTATTATTTATCCTCCCGATAATTATCTTCATCCAAATTGCTCCAACAATGCCAATAAATGCCACACACGATTTTGAAAACTTTCTGAACTGCTTGCTTGAATCAATATTCTCATTTTGCTAGTTGACATCCTGTACTTGTGATTATTTACCCGCCCGAGTCAACTTGGTATTCGAGCTCACAATCGGAATTGATACATCGGGAGATGGAACCAGTAGCTTGGCTGCTATTCCACTCTCCGCCCCATCATCCTAATCCCACAACGAGGGACGGAGTTTGTCCAAGGGAAGCGGGTCGTGTAGTCTTGAGGTATTATCATGATTATGACAATCCGGGCCTAGCAAGCTCTACTGTGAATTTGTCTTTGCCTATGGAATGATAAGGTGACAGGTCTTGGACCATCTTGCTCAGGGAGTTACAAGGAAGAATGAAGGAATCGATGTCTGATCAACACAATTCTGGAGTTAATCGGACCCATTTTGTTGGTGCTACAAATCGTCGCAACCGCTTACTTGTATTGCTTGGGTTGGCATTATATTTCGTACGCAACCACTACCTGCCTTGCCTGAATCACATTGTGCTTGTGTGATCATGAACTCTTTCATAAACTGTATAAGTATATTATTTTAAGCATATATCACGATGCTTGTGAACTGTGTGTAAAACCATGCATCATGACTCACGCATTTTTCATACAATAGTTTTCTTGCATTTAACTATATATATCGCCACACTTGCACACCCATCACCCCATCCACTGAGAATTTTTGTCTCATCCCCTCCTGTTTCTAACGGCTAGATGAGGAGTTCATTAAAGATGCCGAACCTGCTACAGATTGATTTCCCGTGCTCCGGCTGTTGGACTTATTTTCTTTTGATTGCTGCTATTGGACTATTTCATTTTGTCTTTCCTTTTAAGTTGTAACTTAAGGGCGTAGGACCCTTTGACACTTAAGTTTGTGATGATCGCGTTTTATTTATTTCTTGATTGTCGTTGATTTGGTTAGTTTTTGGACTGTAAGGTTAATTTTGGATATTTCTGTTGGGTTGTTTTAGATACTTGTTGGACTGTAAGTTGTAATTCGTACTTGTATTTTATTTCCGCTGCTACTTGACTCTGTTCTCGTTTGGGGTTATGTTATTATTTCTCTAAACCGCTTGGTTTAATTCTCGTTTAAGTTGTTGATTGTCGTCGCGTCCCATATGGGGCATAACAAAATGCTTTAAATTCATGTGATGAATGTTTAACATGATTTATTTAGGGATGATCATGAGCCTATTACCAATGTGATTGAATGTCTTTTATTTCTTTGGGTTTTCGGGGCTGTGAGCTTCATATTCTATTTCTCGTAAATTATTTAAATTTTCGCATTGAGAGTGGACTATGTGGGGATGTTTCCATTTATTATAATTTGGAGGACGTTTGATGTTAAAGGCCCACGCCTGTGCGGGTAGATTTTTACATATGTAATAGAATAGGAGACTCAAGGCCCATGCATGTTGGGTACATTAATAAAATGTAATATGAGTAGTTCAATTTATTGTCCCTTAGATTGACCACAAACCTATTTTTGGCTCAAATGGGTCGCATAGGCTGGCCGTGATAATCCCACCACTCTTGCATAGGATGCATATTAGATTTATTTAATATTTTTTACTTGCGCTCATATGATGAATTGCGTTAAATAAAAACTCTCCTAGTAATTAGGTTGATCTTGAAAAGAAAGCCCCAATTTTTTGAAGCTTAATAAGGAATTTAATTTTAATTAATTCAATATCAAACAAAATGGACAAGTTATATTGGACATATCGTTCCATGCTTTCCATCAAAGGTAGACGATATGACGATACTACCACACTTGGTCACTGGCCATGAGTCGTGGAGTGGTCTTGTGTTGGAAATCTGTGATCCCTACCAAGAATTGAGATGCTCGTGGGATGGACTCGTCTTTATGTTGGCCATGAGTCGTGGGACATCTTGATGCGCCATCTACATGAAGGTTTAATGAGTTATGTTTGACGATTAGTACCATATATGCTCATAAAATTGGGGTATATGAGAAACGTGAGGCAACATTATCTTGAGGGTTTTATAAATGATAAAATTGTCAAAGATTTGACTATCATGGGGAATAATTCACGGGCTCATAAAATTGGGGTGTGAAATATTTTTAAATTTTATTATGGGGTTAAAAAATTTGAATAAAATAGTTAGAGATGTTTAATATTAAAGACCTTATATTGAAGGATTACTTTTTCCATAGTTTACTCATTTTCTTCTTCGTTTGTTTTGTAGATAACTCTACTAAAATGGCTAAAAATCAATTTGCATCCATACTTGAGCAAAATAAATTAATTGGCCCAAATTTTGTCGATTGGTTGAGAAACATTAAAATTGTCCTTTAGTCGAGAAGAAGGCTTATGTACTTGACAAAGTACCTCCTCCACCTCCCGAGGATAAGATATCAAATGCCTATAGAGAATATCTTCGTCATATAGATGACAATCTCTGTGCTCGATGCTATATGTTAGTATCAATGTTGAATGAGGCTGCAGAGAGCGAATGAGGGTTTAGATCATGCTCACCGAGATCCTCATTCGCCTACAAGAGTTGTATGGTCGAGAACCAGTGCAATGAGATATCAAATATCAAAAGTCCTTTTTAGATATGTCGAATAACTAAGGGCTCTTTAGTCCAAGACCATGGGTCAAGATGATAACTCTCATTTAAAGGCTCTCGGCCCTTGGAGTCGTCATGGACAATGAGCTCTATGTGGTCCTTTTGCCGCAATCTCTATCTCTCTCATTTGGCACATTTGTTGTCAACTTTAACATGCACTCCATGGAGACTAGTTTCCCTGAATCGGTGAACATGTTAAAGACAAATGTTGAATCCAAAAATAAAAAAGGTAAAAGCCCTGCTTTTTGTTGGATCCACTTTCAGATCAAAACCTATAAAGTCTAAGAAAATGAAGTGGAGAGGAAAGGGTTCCTCCAAGCCCAACAAGAAGGCAAAGGACAATGGCAAGAAAATTGTTAATTCTCAAGCCAATGACAAATGCCATAATTGCGGCAAAATGGGGCACTGGAAGAAAAACTGCAAGGAGTACCTTGCAGGCCTGAAACATTTAAGTATATATTTTGTTGAAGTTAACTTATCTGTTAATGATGCTTCTTGGGTATTAGATACTTGTTGTACCTCATGCATTTGCAATGATTTGTTGCATTAGAATGGGGAATGGAGCAAGAGTTGTTGCATTAACTATAGGGACTATTTATCTAGCTTTAGAGAATGGTTTTAATTTGTGTTTGAACTATTGTCTTTATGTTCCGGATATTATTAGAAACATTATCTCTGTTCCTGTTTTGGACAGAGAAGGTTTTAAATTTGTAATTGAAAATGAAAGTTATTCCATTTTCAAAGATTCTGCGTTTATATATTCCGTTGTTTGGCAAATTGCTTGTACACTATTGCTTCCCATAATCCCATACTCACAATTTAACAAAATAAAACAAAATTAGATAATCATAGTTCTTTCATTCTTTGGCATGCTAGTTTAGGTCATACTTCCGAAAAGATGATACACAAGTTGACGGAAAAACTCGACCTTAGGAGAGAAAAAATTGCCAACTTGTGAATCATATCTTAAAGGAAAATGACCAAATCATCATCCTGGACAAGTGGAGTGAGCCAAATATCATTGAATTTGATCCATAAGGATGTTTCGAACCACTAAGTATTAGTGCACGAGAGAACTATCATACTTCATAACTTTTACAATTGATTATTCTAGGTATGGTTATGTATATCTTATGAGGCTTAACCTGAAGCTTTTGAAAAGCTCCAGGAATTTAGATGCGAGGTGGATAATTAAACTAGTCGTAGTATTAAGACTCTTTGATCAGATCGAGGAGGCTAATACTTGAACACTGAGTTTCTTGATTATTTAAAAGAGAATGGGATTTTATCACAGTTGAATCCTCCTTCTACTCCACATCTCAAGAGAATTTCACAGCATAGAAATCGAACTTTGTTAGACATGGTTCGACCGATGATGAGTTTCACTACCTTACCTTTTTCATTCAGGGGCTATGCTTTAGAGACAGTGGCATACCTATTGAATAGGTTACCATCTAAAGCTTTGCCAAATACACCATACGAGATGTGGTGTGGTAATGCGCCTTTTGCAAATACCTCAAAGTATTAGGATGTCTTCGCTTGTGAAGAAGAAAATGGGAGATAAGTTAGATATGAGATCTATCTTATGTAAATTCGTGGGATATCCAAGATAGTCTATAGGGTATTATTTATATGACCATTTGTAACAAAAGTATTTTTTTAGAGGAATGCTACTTTCCTTGAAGATGAATTTCTTTTTGAAAGGAATGGTGAAGTAGTAGAATTTGAAGAATCATAGAATTTCCCAGATGTTGCTGCATATAACACGCCAGCTGAAATTTGTTAGACCATCTAAAACACAACCTATTCGAAATCCATAATGGTTTCATGGGCGCCTCGGAGTTTGAACCTTTTGTTGGAAAACAAAGAAGATGAACTCTTTTTGGATAATGATCGAAGAAGCTATGAAGAGGCAATCTCAGACATTGACTTAAAGAAATGGAAAGAAGCAATGCAGTCTGAAATGGATTCTATGTACTCCAACAAGGTATGGACCTTGGTGGACCCACCACAGGGAATTGTTCCCATTGACTGCAAATGGGTCTACAAGCGGAAACTTGGAGTAGATGGATAGGTAGCAACCTACAAAGCACGTTTGGTTGCAAAAGGTTATGCACAAAAGCAATAGATTAACTATGAGGAATCTTTTTCACCAGTAGTGATGCTTAAACCCATTCGGATACTACTGGCCATATCAACATATTACAATTATGAGATATGGCAAATGGATGTGAAGACTGCTTTTCTTAATGGAAACATTAAGAAAGAAATCTATACGAAGCAGACAAAGGGCTTTATATCCAGTGAGAGCGAGCAAAAGGTTTGCGAACTCCAGAGATCCATTTATGGACTTAAATAGGCTTCGAGGAGTTGGAACATCCGGTTTGATGAAATGATCAAAACATTTGATTTTCACAAGAATCCAAATGAACTATGTGTCTACAAGAAGGTTAGTAGGAGCAAAGTTGTATTTGTTGTGCTCTATATTGACGACATTCTACTCATTGGGAATGATGTAGGCATGTTGCAATCAATGAGGACTTGGTTGTCAAAACAATTCTCCATGAAGGACTTGGGAGAAACATCCCTTTTCCTAGGGATAAAGACCTATATAGATAGATCTCAAATGATGATCGGACTATCCCAATCAATGTACATAGACAAAGTGCTAAATAGGTTTAGCATGGAGGAATGGCATTTCACTTTTTAATGCTATGTCTCGCAAGACACCTGAACAAAGAGAAAAAATATCTCGCATACCTTTTGCATCCGCTATTGGGAGCATAATGTATGCAATGTTATGTACTAGGACTGATATCACACATGCTCTGAGTGTCATGAGCAAATATCAATCTAATCTAGGGGATGATCATTGGAAGCCCGTTAAGATGATCCTCAAATACTTGAGAAGGACTAAGAGTATTTTTTAATATATTGCATGGAGAATTGAAACTAGAAGAATTCACTGACTCTAGTTTTCAAGATACAATATAAACGACTCAAAGTCAATGTCTGGATATGTATACACCTTGAATGGTGAGTCGGTTAGTTGGAAGAGTTGTAAACAAGAAACGACCGCAAACTCTACTACTGAGGCTAAATATATAGCTACATTAGATGCGGGAAAAGAGGTTGTTTGGATACTAAACTTCATCCAAGGTTGGGTGTTGTTCCATCCGTAGTTTAGCCAATAATGATTATTGTGACAACAATGGAGCTATAGTGCAAGAAAAAGAGCCAAGATCTCATCAAAGATTCAAGCATATAATGAGGCGATACCACCCGATTAGAGATCATTGGTAGGGGCGACGTCATTGTGGATTGAGTCGCTTTGGAAAAATATAACAGACACTGCTAACTAAGCCCTTAGCATAAAAGGTATTTTATAGACATCTCGAGAAGATGGGCCTAAAACACAAGCACAATTAGAGTCGGGGCAAGTGGGAGATTATTATAGTAAGGTGCCATGCACTTCAATTAGAATTGGGTTTTATCATACTTGTAAAAAACAATTATTGGAGATTATATTAATATAAATGCATTTTTCTTTATCTTATATTTTGTATTTATTATTTAATTGCCCATATGATGAAGTCCTTATATCATTTTAAGCTATGGGGCATGGTTGCACATTTGGTGGTGATTATAGAACATGCCTCTAAGGCTTCGATCTTAAAATTGTTTCAAGTCAATAGATTTTTCAAGATAGGACATTGAAAAACCCCGTAAGACTTGTGTATATGTTGCATGCTCGCGAGATGAGAATCGACATTCCATTAACATCGCATTGAGACGCAAATGCATATATGTGGGTGCTTGTTGGTGAACAAGTTCACCGAACATGACCCAATTGAAATTCTTATATGAAAACTTTGTTTGTCGAATAAGAATTTTCATATTGCAATAGTACATGACTAATTCTCGTACTCGAGGCACGACATAAGAGCCTTGTGTCTATCTTGCAATACTTTTATTTCTTTTCTCGATTGCTTGACATTCATAAACGGGATATTTTAGGTATTGCATCGATGTGCATGGAGGCATTGTCGCTGCGGCCAACATAGAATTCTACACTTTGTCTTTTGACAAGGAAATTTCCTAACGTTTTCATAGTTTGTGATTCAAAGACCTTGCCAAGGCATGATGAATTTGATTCATAAAAGAATCACTATAACTTGAAATGAAATCATATTTATTAAATCAATTGGGTTCGGTAAATCCATGCCCAAGATTTAATCGAAAAAGTAGTTGTCGAAAGGATCATACATGTATGTAATTGCAATCGAAATATATTTACTCTATATTTCACTTAATACTAGGTAATCATGCTACTTGCTAGATGTTACCATGATTTGTAGGCTCTTGAAATTAAAGAGTTGATTCAAGTATATCGATTAATATGAGTAATTAGTAGAATAAATTATTATTATTCTAAAATTACAAAAATTGTAAACTGCATACTAGTATTATTTGTGAACCTAAAGGGATCACACATAATTTTGATTATTGAGTTTGATATTAATAAACTCAATAGTTGAATGCAATTAATTAATATAGATTAATTAATTGGAGTTTTAATTTAATTTAATAGTTGAATTATATATTTAATTAAATAATTTAATTATCTAATCAAATCTAATTTGATTAGAAGGCTCAACGAAAGGAATAGAATGAAATAATTAATTATTTGGATTAATTAATTTGGCTTTGGGTATTAATTAACTAATTATTTGAAGTAGTTAATTAATTGGACATTAAAGTCCTAACCCATATCATAACCTAGTAGGCCTAATTGTAGAAGCCCAAGATAATTGAAGATAAATAAATAAATAAGATTTATATGTATACGTGATATATAATGATATCAACCCTATATACTAAAAAGAAAAACAAACCGCCTCATGTCATCACCTCATCAATTTGGTCCATGTGTCAACACCTTAGTCTTTCAAATCCACGTGTCAACTTCACATTTAACCACGTGGCAAATTGTGCCAACACTTTATTCTTCCAATTATAAATTGGATTTTTTTTTGGATAAATTGATTTTCCGTTTATAACTATCAACTATCAATTAGATCACTTACTTTGATTTTTTGGCTTCTAATTATACATTGATTTGCTCCCATAACTCAAGTTGGCTAATTAAAATACCAATTTTACGATTGACAACTAACTTAGAAAGATTGACAAATTGGAAAAGGATATAAAATATCAAAATACAAAATAATAAGCATTTTCCGGATTTTCACCACCTTAATTCCTTTTCGTACAAATATTAATGAAAATTCAATATCATAATATTCTCTTAAAAAAAAACATCATAATAGAAAAACTGTCCACCTATTAAAACATAGCTTTTGTGGTATGCCTAATTAATTAATTATCCTTTTATATATGAAAATTAAAATTATCGAGTAGTTACCAATTTTAAAAAATTCAATTTCAAACTTCTATCCGATGCTTAATCAATATACAAAGATGATCTCGGGGTTAAATAGATAAAACTAAATTTTGTTTGCTACTCACACATAATATAGGATAAAAAAGGTGATATGCTCAAAATTAATTGGTTGAAATTTGTATTTTCATAATAGTTGGACAATTTTGGTCGTAATTTGTGTTTACATATATAAAAGGATAATTAATTAATTAGTCATACCACAAAAGTTGTGTTTTAATATATAGGTGGATAGTTTTTGTATTATGATGTTCAATTTTCATTAATATGTACGAAAAGGAAGGTAGAGAGAATCGAGAAAATGCCCATTATTTTGTATTTTGATATTTTATGTCTTTTTTAAATATATATTTTTATTAATATTTGATCGTAATCCCGAAATCAAAAACGTCTAAAGGTACGATGTGAGCAAACTATCGTAAACTCATTTGCAATTCAAGCTCGAGGAGAAGAAAAATATGAAACTCATTTTTTTTTTATGTCCCTAATGAACATTTCATTATCGATTTTGAATCGCTCTTTTTTATAATTTCTTAATTAAAATTAGAATTAGACGATCTTAAGTTTGTATGACAAGTGTATATGAGACGACGGAGGAAGCCTATATGATTTCGTCTTTGTTATATTTAATGTATCGTGAGTTTTATGAGACAAAGATTAAGTCATCCACAATTTTGAGCTTGCATTGGAGATGGTACAGTTTTTTTTTTTTTTTTTGAGAGGTTGGAGATGGTACAGTTGATAATAGAACCACTAATGTAGTTTACAAAGAAGTTTTTCAAAAATTGAAGTGAATTATTTGTATGATACTTTTCTAAGTTTTGAATTTCCTTTTTAGTTTTTATAATTAGTATTTCGATCTCTTCTAACTATCACAAACAAATTTTAGACACTAAAATTTTATCTTTTGAACAAATTCCTGAACACACGGTGTTATTCTAATATATATATATATATATATAAACATTACTTGAGAGAGAGAAAAAACAGAAAATTTATACACAATAGTTTCTTTTTGAATGTATATGGCAGTTTCTAATGCCATTAAAGGCATTAAGTAGTGGTTTTGATTAGTGGGGAGTTTCAATTCATGCAGTAATCAAAAGAGTTTTATTAATTAAACATAATAAACACACATTTTAGAGAGAGTCCACAACCAGTAAGCCTGGCCGTGAATCTTTCGAGGAAAAGATATAGAAAGTGTTCTTTGTTTTTCTTTATTTTCTCTCTCAAAGCTCTCTTATCTTCAATTGTTGTAGATAAAAGTTAATTATTCATCTACACATTTTATTCTGCAATTAATTATTCATTGTGGGATTAAAATTCTACTTCGTTATCAATTGAAAAATTGAATAAATTTTACTAGTGAAAAATTTATTAGGGTGTCTACAATTAAAGGTGGACTCATTTGGAGCGGATTTTGAATCCCTATTGGCGATCATATGACGTTTGGTGATAGTCATATACCCAGAATCGATTTTGTCTTCATCTTCGCTAAAAGAAAAACGACTCTATGAGGGTAATTTCTTATTACTAGTTACGAATCAAAATTTGTTTTCTTTACATGATAAGGAAAATGTCAATCGTTACAATCGTTGTTAGCATTTATTATGACGAACACACACTGGTTTTAATTGATTAAAATTTTTAAATTTCCACTTTATAACCCGTATAATATAGCGAACCCAACATTTTAGTCTTTGGAATCAAAGTGATAATGGTTTAGTTCCAATCCTCCATTGTGTAACATTGATTAAGAACTCGGAATACTGCTTAAGTTACATCCCTGCCCACTATTCTCTAATTTTTTTGAATGAACAGACCTATTCCATCTGGACGGGTGGCTCGATCTGGGCCTAAGTCGAAAACTCACGTCTGACTTCTTCAATATATAGAGAAAGGTGAGCATAGATGGGAATTCATATTCTCGTCAATTCTGCGCTGAATGAACTCCACCACTTTGCATAAATCATCATTTGTTGGTTGGTCAGACTTGATAATATTCCCAAAAAATAGTAAAGAATAATATCCTACAAACCAGCCCCACCTATGGAACGATTACCATGACTGGAGAGTAGCCCTTTAATGTAATTCTGGGACCTGCGAATATTGGCTTGGGCGTGGAAATTGTTAATTGTTATATGTATATGACATTGTTAATTTGCAGAAATGCCACATTTTAACAAAATTTTTGAAAAATGACACCCAACCTAAATCCTTGTAATTATACCCCTCCTCACCCCTGTAAAATGTCCAAGATACCCTTAAGCTCAAATTTTTAATTTTTTCCCAAAGGCTATTCTTCCCTCCTAAAGAAACCCAACACCATACTTCCATTTCTCAACTCTCATTCTCGACCGAGCTCACATATTCGCTCAAATTTCAGCATTTTCCGCGACATTGTTCCCTCTCTCCGGCGTTTTTGACGGTAGCGGTCGAGTAGCAGCAGAGACCCACACAACGCATTTTTGTAATTTTTTTTTTTGATTTTCTTGGAGCAAAATAATTTCGATTTGTTTCCAAATCGAACTTCGTTTGAGTTTCAATTTTCCGAGATATTAGGTCAAAAATATGGAAAGAGGTTAGTATTATTTTTCATTAATTTTTTTCGTGTTATTTTGGTTATTTATCAATGATAAACAAGTGCAAATCTTGAATGTAGTTAGAGTATGTTATATAGTGGGTAATGCATAATTATTTGAATTTTAGCAATTGTAATCTTGTTGAAGGCTTTGTAAAAGTGATTAAATTGCGAGAATTAGGTCGATTTTGGCAAATTTTTATCTCGTGTTCTTTGTGTGTTGGTCTCGATGTCCGCTAAGTAGTCGATTAGGTGGTCGTGGTGTGGTCGTTGGATCGGTCGGTCATACTACGACCTTTAAGGTTGCGATCGTTTGTGTGGTCGTTTGTGTGGTTGGTGTGTGGTCGTTTTGTAGTATGTTCAAGTTTACGATTTAAATTTGTTGTTGTATTCTATTAGGTCTTTGGTTCATGCTCAATATTAATTCGTGGGATGGTGCATGGGATTTGGATTCAAGTAGTCGTCGTTGGTGTTTCGGTGGGAAGAAAACAAAGCACGTGGTTGTCCTTCCGATGTCACCTTCTCTCAATTATTAGATAAGGCGTATCTAGTCACCAAAGTGAGTCGGGATGATTTTGAAATTGAGATGACAAGTTGCATGACATACCAATGTAAAGATTCACTGCCACCATGTCCCGTAATAGATGAAGATGATGTGCAGTTGTTGATTCGTGTTAACACGGACAAGTTTTTGTCTGCTCCACTATTCTTGGTAACAAAGTTGAGGGACAACCAAGTATCTACCCAATCAAAAAAGGAACAAAATGAGTCGAAAGCGATGCAGAACGCTTTGCGAAGTTGTTGCTCCCATAGGCACCGTAGTTCCAGAAACTCAACCACAATTCATACATGTAATACATGAACATCGTGTAGGACATGAAGCAGCAGTTAAACCTCCCCGTGTTGCTTGTCAACAAGGTACAAGCATTAATTTGAATAAAGATCCTCATCCAGATGATGATGAGAATGTTGAACATTTCTACAACTACGAATTAGAGGTCGAATTGGAAGAAAGCAGACCAATTTTTCTTTGATGACTTGGATGGCACTTTCTTTAGGTGGAGCGCACTTGATCGGAAACGGCCCCTATAGCATCAACTGAAGCACGGCCTGTGAATGTTGTTCCTGTTGCACAAGAAAATGATTTATCTCTACCATTAAACGAAACTGCCGTTGATCTTGGGTATGAAGGTGGATCGAGTCAGTTTGATCATTGTACCCACAAGCCATTGAAAAATTCAGCGGGCGTGCCATAGTTGTGTTGGTAACGAGGCGACAACTCCGATACAACATCTAACTCCATTTCATTGATAATGATCTCGCGTGGACCAAGTGTTTCAAAGCAAGCATGAAATAATTCGGCAGTTGCAAATAATTTCTATGATGAAAAACAGAGAATTCAAGACAAAGAAATCCGATCAGGTTCGTTTCATTGCCATATGCACTGATGATAAATGCCAATGGAGACTACGTGCAAGCAAATTGAGTGTTGGCAATATATGGGCTGTGAAGAAGTACAATAACACCCACACGTGCCCGGGGGACTTAATGAACCACCAACACCGTAATGCTAAATCAAAGGTGTTGGGTGATCTCATTAAATACAGATTCAAGAGTCCCACTCATGTATATCCACCTGCGGCGGTGATTAGTGAATTGAAGCAATCACTCGGGGTTGAAATAGGGTACGACAAAGCATGGAGGGCTAGGGAAGAGGCATTGAAACTAGTTAGAGGGACACCCGGTGACTCATTTAAGAAGTTTCCGCCTATTTTCATAGATCAAGGAAGTGAACCCTGGCACTATTACACATATTGAAACAGATGGAGATGGGTACTTCAAATCTTTGTTACATGTGCCTTGGCCAATGTTTACGTGGGTTTTGGACGCTATTCGTCTGTTTTAGTTGTTGATGGAACACATCCCAAAAGGGAAGTATCGAGGTGTGTTGCTCATAGCTACCTAATGGATGGGAACAAACAGTTTATCCATTGTCCTTTGCAATTGTTGATTCTCGAAAATAATGAGTCATGGAATTGGTTCTTTGAAAAACTCGTATCACGAACATTGGACATATTGCCGACCTTGTTATCATATCGGATAGGCATGCCCATCCGGAAGGAGTTCATGATGTGTTCCCAAATGCACTTCATGGAATTTGCATGTATCACTTGAGACGAGAATGTCGTAGCAAAGTTTAAAAAAGCCGACATTTCGACATTGTTATTCTCAGTGCGGCTAAGACTTATGACAAGGCAAAGACATAAGTCTTGTATGAATCTAATCTTAGTTGTAGATAAGGAAGCCTACAACTATCTTACTTGTAATACCAAGGTTGAACAGGTGGGCTCGTGTACTTTCCTCGGGCGCCGATATAGTATCATGACTACTAACATCGCTGAGAGTATGAACTCGGTTCTTAGAGATGTCAGAGAGTACCCCCCTGTGTCACTTTTGGATACAATAGTCACGAAGTTGTCGGATTGGTTTACCAAACATCGTGATGTTGCTTGTAAGATGAATGGTCCTCTCACAAAATGGGCTGAGAAACGAGTGCTAAAGCGCGACGAGTTGGCTCGAAGGTTCAATGTCCGAACACTTCATCATTATACGTTTGAAGTACTTGATGGTGAAAAAAATGCAGTTGTTGACTTGAACGGAAAAACTTGCACATGCCGGAGATTCCAGCTTGACCAAATGGCATGTGCTCATGCTTTGCGCTTCTAAAATTAATGTGCCCAAATTTGGTTTGGCAAGCCCATATTACACATCCGAATATTTGTTACAAGCATATGCGAGCCGATATATCCTGTTGGACATGAGGATTATTGGAAAAGTCCGGAAAAAGTATCCAACACCATAATTTTGGCTCCTATGATGCGGACCAAGTGGGAGGCCAAGGAAACTTAGGATTGCATCCCAAGGGGAAGAAGTGGTAGCCAAAAATGCAAACGTTGCAAAAGATCGGCCATAACCGTAGGACTGCAAAAATCCGACTCCTAGAAATGATTCGATCGGTGGATGGGGTTGATGATAGGTCGGCATCAAGGTCGACTGGGGTCGGAGAACCTTTGGGTCGATTGTCCACGGTGAGGCAAATCGTTTTAAATTTATTGATGGGAGGGTCGTCGTCATGATAGTCGAAATGTTAGTCGGCCGTGTGGTCGTTGTAACTTTTTATTGTAACTTTAGCACTGTTTGTAACAATATTTATGTCTTTTATTCAGTTTCTTTGGAGCCTATGCAAGTGTCTGATGTATTGGTCGTTGTAACTTTTCCTTGTAACTTTAGCACTGTTTGTACCAAAATTTATGGTTGTTATTCAGTTTCTTTGTTTCCTATGCTAGTATTTGATGTCTTCGATTGAATCTTTAGTGTTTGTACTAAATAAATACATCAAACTGCTAATAATAAATACATCGATTAAATACATCAAAATATATACATAAAATATCAATACTAGATAAATACATCGACTGCTTTACTAATAATACAACTCTTTGATAGAATAATACTCACAAAATACATACAAAATCTCACTCTATAACAACAATATCAACACTCTTGAAAAGTTCAGAACAAAATCTTTGCCTAAATTGAATGGTCATCCCAGGATCGATTTCAGCCACACTTCTACCCGCTGCCAAAGCTTCCATGAATTTTATGGCCAAAACTCCACAGTCACTACCGTTTGTTTGTCATGGTGCTCCATCCTTGCAATCTTCCAATCAAGATGCACATCCTCGGGTCTTTGTTCGATTCTCCCAAATATTTCCCATATTGCAGATAATGGGAAGTGCCCGTGCCAATGGAACAAACTCCTTTTTGGTCTTTGCAATAGTCGTGGTATCAGAAAGGGAGTCATACACCATTATTGTGCACATGGTCAAGTCAAGCTCATAAAGTACCCAATGGTTGCCAAATACATGGGCCACTCCAAAAATTTTGTCACATTCAGCCCATTTCGACCCTAGCTCCTTCGGGTACCGACCACCGACATATTGCAAAATTGTTCCACCTTCGTCTTTGGAAGTTCAATTCTTCATTCTTCTTCTCTCGTGTAGCTATCAACCATTTTCCTAGAGAAATGCTTCTTTGTTATTGGAATGAAAAAAATGAGATGACTAGCAATTACGAAATAATTAACATGATTAGAAAAAAATACCCAAAATAATGAATCGGTGCAAGTCCATCTAGGCAAGAAAGCATGTGGCGCACTTTTCCTCTTAAATAGAAATAGATAAGTCAATGCATCAAAGGACAAGGTGCTACAGAGTTACAATATCCTCGAGAAGTGGTCCACCAATCATTGAAAGAGTGCGCTTTCTCTACGGATAGCTTGCGGAAGGGTCATATCGACCAACAACAGTTCCGATTGATGTTCCTCCCCACATTTTTCCTCGAGTCTTTCTCTTTTTCTTTTCCGGGAAATGTGGTGGTAGGGTTGGTATACGGTGACTTCTCTTTAGGCCCCTTTCGTTTTACACGTTTGGGCTTCTTCGACGGGGAAGGGGGATCCACAAAATCAATCACCAAACAAATTTTTTTAATATCGGCATATGGGTCGAGTTGAAGGTTGTACACAACATCCGGTTCGGGGTGTCTTGATAATGGCAACGAAATTCTTCAACTTGTAATTGAAGGGGGTATACAAAGCGGAGGCATCTTCTTCGACCACCATAGGACGGTGACAAGGTCCGTCTTGTGGTGGGCCTCCTTTGCTCCCACCGAAGGGGTCGACACTGTTCGGAGGTTTGGTCGTTTGTGGGGTCGGATTCCATTTCGACCTTCACATGTTTGGAAGTTTGGTCGTTTTTGGGGTCGGACACGGATTCGACCTTCAAGTTTTCGTCGGTTTGGTCGACAACAAGGTCGTTTTTGAGGTCGAGCCCAAATCGACCATCACTTGTGCAATTATTTGGTGTACTGGCCGCAGGGTTAGTCTTTGACAGACCCTCTGCCGCTGGTCCTCTCCTCCCTTGTCACCCTCCCCCCCATGTCACTCTGTTCTCCTTCCTATTTTTCTCCCCCCATCATCGCTTTCCTCTACCCCATCACTTTCCTGCCCTACCCCATCACTTTCATGCCCCTCTTCATCTTCCTCATGAGTTTGTTCCTCTTCCTCTATCTCTTCCTCTTCCTTATCATCACTTTCTTCTTCATTATCATCACTTGCTTCCTCTTCCTTATAATCACTGTCATCACTTTCACTCTCCTCTTCTCCTCCAACACTTTCCTTCAGTTCTCCAACACTTTCCTCTTCGTCATCACTCTCAACCTCCTTACAGCCCACTTTCTCCATCACTGCTGACAGCATTGACTTCAGTGTCAGCATTTCCTCCTCAATCTTGTCAATCTTTTGGCTTATTTGTTCAATTTTATTCAAATCAAAAAGGCCCTGAAACACACATGAGAATTATTTCAATAAGTACAATATTCAAACTCTTTTCATACAGATACAAATCAATAACCACAAAACAAAAATATTTGAAAACATGTCTGAATCACTTACATGCACTGATGGTTTTCCCGCATCAACATCGTGCCTATTTTTGGTTCTCTCTTCCCTTGTTCTCATCCTTCGTGTTGTGGACGCATCAACATCCACATTTTCATCAAGATCTACCTCAATCGCAACGGCCGCCGCTGCTTTGTTCTCATTGCCACTTTGGCCAAAACTCTTTTCAGCACGAGAAGGTTTCAATCTTTTGGCCACTTTCATCTGTGTTCAATTCAATAATGAATTATTTCAATAAGTACAATATTCAAACTCTTTTCATAATAAATAAAAAATCAATTTGAAAAAACTACACGATCGGCAACAAGATCACCAGGCTTCAAGTTGTCAAAAATATTTTTTTCAAAAACTCGGTGGAGAATCCCGGAGTTGCATCCGTAGAACCCCGGAGTTGCATCCAACGGAGAATCCTGGGAGTTGCATCCGTAGAACTGACACACGTTTTAAGCACATAATTTACCAAGTTCGCGCATCACTTCGTATGCCCAAACTTGTAAAGCATGTGTGAAACCGGAGACATCGAACTTCTCCACGTTGTGGTCTTTCTTCTTTTCAAATTTCTTCTTCTCCTTTCTCTTCCAAAAATTTTGTACCCACTCGGACATGCAAGATCGTATATCGGACACTATGAATTCATAGGAAATGCGCCCCCACGGATATGCATTGAAGGCCTTCAAATTGTCCACTAAATATATGTATTTCTCATCTAGATTTTTAGCGGGAGCGGAGACCAACAAAACTCCGTACAAGGCATCTGAAAGGGCCGATTTTAGTGTCATGATTCCCTTGACATTCTCCTTCCTTGCATGTTCTTTCAATGCACTTACTATGTCCGACATAAAAATACGCCACTTTTACCAAAAACATTTTTCAAGATACCTCATTTTGATTTAATTGGTGGTATAGGGCCAAACTCAAGGCGCTTATCGGTCTGCAAATTCTTCCTACCCAAAGACGATTTGCTTGTTGTTTATGTGAAAGACAATGTGGTATGTGGAAAGACTATTGTCTTGACGGAAGAGCAATTGCGGCCAAGGCCCCTGAACTGAATTGTATCGGTTTCCAAAAAAATAACCAAAGCACGAATTCTTGAATTTTTCAACATTATCCCCCTTCAACCGCGCTTTAATGAGATCCATAGAATTGAACCACGACCTACATGACAACTTCCCTTTAAATCGATCTTTCTCCTTCGGGCGAGAGCCATTTTATCCTGTTAAAACCAAAAAAAAAAGAACTTTGTGTCGAAATACTAGTCGACGAGAAGCGTTAAAAACAAGTAACGGTCGACGACTGGTCGTATGGGTGGTCGAAATGGTGGTCGTAATAACATTAGGGTAAAAAAACTGACAAAAGACAGAAATTTAAGGAAAGGGTCGAAAAACGCATACAACTTCCAAATTCAAACCAAAGAAATCGATAAAAATCGAAATACAACTTCCAAATTCAATCGAAATAAACGCATACAACACTATTATGCTTTCAAAACAGACCCATAAACCCATGAAACCGACTTAAATCGCCCGAGGAGAAAAATGCATACAACATTATTATGCTTCTCGGTTATTTTTGAGAAAAATGCGAGATCTTTCACCCAAACTCATCAAACCAAAAACCATGAAAATAAAAAATGTATTAGTAGGCTTGAAATTTTCATCTTTTGGTGTACTAGAACACATGGTCTCGAAAAAAATGTAACAAAAAATCCTAGAAAACCCAAGATTTCAAGAACAGGAGAGAAAAATCGAACTTACCAGGAAATGCACTTCAAAATGGACGCGCCCGAGAGAAAAATGAGACCACCAGTGAATGTCGGACGACCGGTCGAAAGGGGACTACAAAGTCGTTCCCAAGAGGAGTGTGACCACCAAACTCAATGCTGCCAGAGGGAAATGGCCGAGAAGAGACGACACCGGGGAGTTGCAGTACCAATCGCTGGAATATACGCAATGGCCGGAAAAAAAAAAAAAAAAAAAAAAATTGGCGGGCGAGAGATGGGAAAAGAGAGAGAGACAGGGGTGTAATCGTGGCGGTTTTTGTTTTTCCTCCTCAAAAGGTGACAATGAGAGGAAAGGGATTTATTGGGGTCAATTTCTTTATTGAGGGGTATCTTGGACATTTTACGAGGGGTGAGGGGGTATAATTACAAGGATTTAGGTTGGGTGGCATTTTTCCAAAAATTTTGGTAAAAGGTGGCATTTAAAATTTCCTTCTTACAACCCCCATAAACTCGGTGACCTTAATTGCCATCACTAGCTAAGAAACCAAGAGAGCAACCGATAGTTTGTGAAGGATGATTTGGTCTCCTTGAAGAGCAACGTAACTGTATCGATCGTGATCCAACATCTTTTAAATTTAAATTTTAAAACATAGAGATGGGTCGTTATACCAATCGTTGCGGCTAAGTTCGAGATCATTTTGAAAGTTGCAACACACACAACTTTCACTTTATCACGTTATCACTTTTGGTCATTATTTTGTGGATCTTTTGATCTTCTTTTTCCGACAAAATTCAAATAAAAGGAGCCTATGTTGGAACTCAAATTTTGGACCTCTTCTATAAATAGATGAAGAAGATTGGAGGATAAACACAACACATTCTATAATATAACAAGAAAATCTCAAAATATTCACAAACTTCCATTTTCACACTCTTGTTGTAATAGTCTAAGTTTTGCACTTTCACATATTGCTTATTAGGCTTTCTTAATTTATTACACTTGCAATTTCAAAGTTGTATAAATTCATTTGAGGTGTAATATTGATTGATTAATATTGTCAAAACAATATATAGTTGTTTAAGTGTTCTTTTGGTAAGAACACACTTGGTTGATTAGACTAGGTATTGAAGAGTTTGGTGCCCTTCATTGTTGTTGTAAGAGTTTGGTGTTCTCCATAGTTGTTGTTGTAAGATTTTGGTGTTTTCAAAGTTGTAACAAGTTTTTCATCCATAAAACTAGTTGTTAGAAAATTCATTCGAGGGATCGGGTGGTAGTGGACGTAGGCCCTATGTGGGTTGAAGCATTATAAATCATCGTGTGCTGATTTCAATTCTCTGGAAATTATTCTTAATTGAGCTATTATTTGAAAAGAGAAGAAATATATGAAAATTGGGGAAATCTAATCACTCCCGTCTAGATGTTCGTGGTCACTTGGTCTAACACAGTTGAGATACGTAGATAAATGTCTTCTTGATATCTTTTGTACATTAATTATTGCGCGTGTTTTGATTTTTGAGCAGGCGTCAGAAATACGAAATCTGCGTCCCGCATAGCACTTTGTCATTTTGCAGATTGTAGGTAAAACAATGAATTCATAGAATCTATTCATAAAACTATTATTGATTCACAATGAATCAATGTAATTTTTTACGATGCCCAGTGTTATTCGCATCATAATGTTGATTGGTGATGCAACAATTAAATTGTCTTTGTTTTTTCAATTTCTTTTCTTGTCCTCTGTGTTACTTTTACTTTTTTTTTTCCTTTTTTTTATATATATGTTCTACGGGCACATGTAGTTGTAAAACATAAGGTGGATTCAATGGAAGATCGTGGGTTTGTACACTTGTGGGATATTGGAAGACACAATTTTTTTGTGGAAGGAAAATAGGGGTGCCCATAACTTGGTTAACTGACCGAACTAAATTAAAAACGAAATTTTGATCTGCCTGGAACTTAATCAAAAATTTTGGTTCGATTTCTGGTTTTTTATTTTCTAAAATTTTGATTTTTGGTTCAATTTTGGTTATCCGAATCGGATGGAAACTTGGATTATATTTTATTTATATATGATATTTAATACTTAGAGTTTTCTTTTTTACACTATTGCTTTATTTTTGCTCACCAAATAAAAAAGAGAAAATATAAAAAAAATTACGATTTTCTCAACTCATGGAAGGTATCAATTGATTGTACATAATATAAAAATCCTCAAAAGTAAATTGCATTAGGATCTAGTTAAACCATCTGATAATTGCTTTGATGGCCAAGTAACTAATTAAGATGTTTATCATTAATCCAAAAAAAAAGTAAAAAACCTAGCTGACCGCGAATTTATACCCAGCTTGTAGTTCCTTTTTTATATCAAAATTATTGTCAAGATGGAGGTTCAGCTGATTCCACCAGTTAATTTCATTGTAATTTCATAATTTATATATAATTTACATTTCAGTTAGTTAAGTTAGTTAAAGAATTAGTTAGTTGTTAATCTGTACCTCTATATAAGAAGGGGATGTACACATAAGATATTATCATTCTCTATTATTCAATTCAAATTTCATCTTTCAGATTATCTTCTTCATGTACGTACAATTCACAATATTAACATGATATTAGTGAAATCTTCTTCCGCCATAGTTAGACTGCAATCGAACCGAACCGAGCCGAAACTTTTAAGTGTTTGAGTTTGGCTCGTTTATTATCGAGTCGAACTCGAGCCTGAATTTATCAAATATATTGATGGCTCATGAACTTTTTCGAGCTTAATCGAGCCTAAACGAGCTTAGTAAATATTAATTATAAATTAAATTATTCTTCAATTTATTACAAAATAAAATTATATATATCTAAAACGCATAATATATTTACTAAAACTTATAATTTTATTCAAACAAATAAGTTTATTGAATATTTTTATATTATCATAAGTAAAAATATGAAAAATTAAAATTAAACTCAAATTATTAGTTTAATTTATACGAGCTTACTATCGAGCCTATTCACGAGCTTACTAACGAGCGCATTCACTTTCTAAACGAACCGAATATCTCTAAGTTTGAGTTTGGTTCGTTTATTTTAACGAACTCGAACAAGCTTTTATCAAATCGAAATTCAGAATAGGCTTTGCCCGAACTTCGTTCGTTTTTGCGTACCCTAGTTGTAGTCATCTCTGCAGTTTTTTTGTTCGAGTTCTAGAATCAGCGTTTAATCATTATTTTTTTTGCAAAATTCAATTTCAAGAATCCTTCGTTTTTTTCTCTCCTTTAAAATTCTAAAGATTCCACATGGCTGCAAACATGACTCCGAATGCTGATGATCCTGCTTCTCCGTTCTTTTTCAATCTTAGCGATAATCTGAGGGTTCTTATCATCTACGAACCATTCACAGGCGACAATTAAACTTCTTGGAATTCAGTTGTATCAATGGCCTTGAGCGTCAAGAATAAAGGTGGTTTCACTGATGGATCTTTTCGAGCACCACCTTCGCCAAGTTTGACTGAATCTTGAAAATCAGTTTCTTATTCTCCTCTATCCAATTCTTGGCAGCGTGCCAACAATTTGGTACTATCTTGGTTGTTGAATTCAATATGCAAAGACATACGACAGAGCCTGCTCTATTTCACCTCTGCCCAAGAAGTTTGGGATGAACTCAAGGCGAGATATGCTAGAAGTGATAGCCGTAGAGTCTTCCACCTGGAAAAATCTTTGAGTTGTATCAACCAAGGTACCAATTCGATTACTGTGTATTACAATCAGTTCAAATGTTTGTGGGATGAATATATCAATCATAAGCTTATTATGAAATGTACCTGTGGAATGTGTTCCTTCAATTTTTCATCTCTTATGGCAATGACACAACAAAATGATTTTGTCATCAAGTTTTAGTTGATTTACATGAGTCTTATGCTTAATTAAGATGTCAGTTGCTATTAAATTCTCCTTTGCCTTCCCTTGCAAAGGTCTACTTCTTGTTACTTCAAGAAGAATCACAAAGAGGGTTGAGCAATATCACTGTTTCTGCTAATCCAATTGATTCAATGGCTATGATAGCAAGACAGGGTAATTTTTCAAACTTTCAGTCAAAAGAGAAAGAGAAACCGAAATGTTCACATTGTGGCTATACAGGGTACACTATAAACAAGTATTTTCAACTCATCGATTATCATCCGGGTTGAAAAGGTCCTAAGGCTCCAAGAATTTCCAGAGGATTCATTTGTTGCAAATGTTGTGACACATTCAGATTCTCCACAAGATTATTCTATGGATCATCCTATTCTTTCTAAAGACATGCTGGAACAGTTCTTAGCATATGCTAGACAACATCAATCAGATAACTATGCCTCAGAAGCTCCTCATTCTGCAGCTACAACCATCTCTCATGGCAATCCTAATTCCAACACAGTACCATCTTTATCAGGCATAATTCCTATTTCATGTTGTGTTGTGAATGAATTCTAGATATATGTGTTACTGGCCATATGGTATGTGATAAATCTCTCTTTACCAATCCTCTTATACTTGTTTCAATTCCTGTTTACTTGCCTAATGGAAACACAACAACTACTTCTTACATTGGTGATGTAAAACTGTCTAAACATCTAACTTTGTATAAAGCTTTGTGTGGGCCTTCCTTTCCCTTTAATCTCATATTTGTATCTCAACTTGCAAAACTATCAAATTGTGCCTTGCATTTTTTGTCATCACATTACATTTTATAGGATATGAACAACCACATGAGGATTGGCTCTGCTGAGCAAACAGATGGTCTATACCATTTTCATACTCCCCATATTGCTTCAGTTTCTTCATCAAATTCCTTGCTTTGGCACTCAAGACTGGGACACATATCAACAAAGAGACTTTCTCTATTTTCTATTTCTACTGCTAGTTCACTTGATTTCAGTACTTGTGATATTTGTCACTTTGAAAAAAAAAAAAAAGAAATTATCATTCACTCACAACAATTCTGTTTCTACTGATAGTTTTGATCTAATACATTGTAATCTTTAGGGACCTTTTTCTACTACATCTCATAGTGGTTTTAGCTACTTTCTTACTATTATTGATGATTTTTCGAGATGTACTTGGATTTACATGTTAAAACACAAGTCAAATACTAAACTTTGTCTTCAATCCTTTTTAAACATGGTTTCTACTCAATTTAACAAGAACATTAATGTCTTAAGGTCTGGTAATGACAGTAAGATTCTCCTAAATGATTTTTACTCCTCAAATGGCATTTTGCACCAGACTAGTTGTGTTGAAACCACTCAACAAAATGGTATAGTAGAAATAAAACACCAACACCTCTTATCGATTGCAAGAGCTTTAATGTTTCACTGAAAGGTTCCACTTTCTTTCTGGGATGAGTGCATATTGACTGCTGCTGATATTATCAATAGGCTTTCTACCTCTATTCTTAAAAATAAAACCCCTTTTGAAATTCTTTTTAACAAGAAACCTGACTATTCTCTTTTCAAAGTTTTTGGCTGTTTAGCTTATCTTCCACCTTGACAGCAAATAGAAATAAATTTTAGCCTCGAGCTACAAAATGTGTTTTTTTAAGCTATCCCCTTGGTTCAAAAGATTTTAAACTCTATGATTTAGTTAACAGAAATTTTTTAATTTCAAGGAATGTTCAATTTTGTGAAGATATTTTTCAATTTCAACTTGAAAACTTGCAGCAGTCTCTCATCATCTCCCATAATTCACATTCTTGATCCTACGGATTGTGCTACCATCTCATTACAGAATCAACAGGACTCTGTTCTACAAAACATAGAAGTTTCAATAAATGATATACCTGTGTTTCCATATCATGATATAGTTCGTCAGACTCAAGATGGAGGTTCAAAATTACTATTTTCTACTCTTCGTAATATCAGAAGACCTTCCATATCAAAAACAACACATGCTTACCTTCAAGTTTATGACTGTGCTTTACCACCATCTCTTATACACAACTCTTCATCTCAGTTTACTTCCACTGATAAGCAGTATAATATTTGCAATTTCTTGTCTTTCAATCAATTGGGGCTTAATCATAAAGTTTTTACAGCAAACATTAACACTATAACTGAACCAAGAACTTATAGTCAAGCTAGCAAAATCACTGAATGGCAAGAAGCCATGAGAGCAGAAATTTCAGCACTTGATAAAAACAACACTTGGATTTTAACTGATCTTCCACCAAACAAACATTACATTGGTTGTAAGTGGGTCTACAAGGTAAAATACAAATCCAATGGTTCTATAGAAAGGTATAAATCTAGATTAATTAGTAGTTAAAGGCTACACACAAGAAGAATGCTTAGATTATTTTGATACTTTTCTCTTGTTACTAACATCTCTACTGTAAGATTAGTAATTGCAGCTGCAACAACTCAAGGATGGATTCTTCATTAGTTAGATGTTAACAATGCCTTTTTACATGGGGACTTGAATGAGGACGTATATATGCAACCTCCCCCTGGATACTGTGCATAAAATGATAAAAGAGTTTGCAAGCTTACTTAAAGTTTTTATAGTTTAAAGCAAACTTCTAGGCAGTGGTTTCAGAAGTTGACCTCTTGTTTACTTGCTTATGGTTTTAGTTAATCAAGGTCTGATCACTCTTTATTTATCAAATCTGATTCCCAATCTATTCTTATTCTATGTGTGTATGTTGATGATATAATTCTAGCTGGAAACAATATGGAAGAGATTAATGCCATAAAAAACATCTTGATGTTACTTTCATAATAAAAGATCTTGACACTTTAAAATACATCTTAGGCATTAAGGTAGCAAGAATTTCCAAAGGAATTCATCTATGACAAAGGAAATATGCCCTTGATCTTTTAACAGCAACATGCTTACTTGGAACCAAGCACTACACCCATGGATTCAAAATTTGATTCTAACTTCTCTAACAATAGATGAATACAGAAGGGGTTGGTCGAATGCTTTATTTAATAATTACTAGACACGTTATCATATAACATTCACACCATAAATCAGTTTATGTCAAAATCTACTGAGGCACATGCATCAAAGGTAATCCAGATCAAGGACTCTTCTACTCTTCAAGTTCAGTTTTACATCTAAAAGGTTTTATTGATGCAGATTGGGCTAAATGCCTAGACACAAGAAGAAGTATTAATGGATATGCAGTTAACTTGGGAGATTCATTAATTTCCAGCAAAACCAAGAAGCATGCTACTGTTAGAAGGTCCTCAGCTGAAGCTGACTATAGGGCAATTGCATTGATCACATGTGAACTCGAATGGTTGACATACTTACTTCAAGATATGAAGGTTCAGCACAAACAACCTGCTCTAGTATATACATATAGCAAATCAGTATATTGCATCACACAAAATGCTTGCAATCATGAGAGAACAAAACAGATACAGTTGGATTGTCACTTTGTTAGAGAAACACTACAACATAAGTGAGATTAGGTAACACAATTGTTGTAATATATTTGAAATTATTGATTTATGTAACACATTATTGTAACACTTTTCAAATTATAATATATTTAGACATTTAAGTAGCATTTTTGTAGCACTTTATTAATATGTAACACTTACATGTAACACTTTTAAATTAGTAATACTTTGTGGGTAACACTTTTTTAAACTTAATTCTTTTGTAACACAAATTAGTAACATTTTTAATTTGTCAAATACTTTCCCCTCTTTTTCCCATCGTAAGTTCTCATCTCCTCCCTCCACATTTCTCCTCTCATTTTGCAATAGTTAAATTTTCCCCACCTCTCATTCCATGTTCTCTCTCTCTCTCTCTCTCTCTCTCTCTCTCCACCCCTAATAATTAAGAAATCCCCATTGTAGCTGATGGCGTTGTTTCATTGTGGCCTCGCGGTCGATGGAATTAACACCCTTCCCTCTCTCTCGATAGCGCGCAAGTAATCGCACATTGCAACCCCTCGCGGTCTGTCAAGTACTCAAGCTAATTGGTCAGTTCTTCTTTCTCGCGCAAACCTCCATCTCTCTCTCTCTCACGCTCGCATGCCCTATTTTTGTAGCCCTAGCTGGATTTTAATTGAAAAATTATATGCTTTATTCGGTTTTGCATTTGGTGGCTTTGCTGAGATTCCCATTCTTTCCGCTTTAGGCAGCTGCATTCCATATTTTTGGGTGTGTGTTTATGTTGCTTTGAATTTGTGTACTTGATTGATTCCGTATTCTACCCTGATTAACTGATGCTGCTCTTTAAGGGTTTATATTGCTGACTTGCCATAGTTGGAAAAAGGTTAAGCAAAAGAACATGTTGGCTTTTAAGGAAAATGATTGATAAATTCAAAAGTGCTGCATTTTCCTTAGATATGGTTGAGAATATTTACAATGAATATATGGCAAAAGTGATGTTTTGATAAGTTAGAGGAAAGAAGAAAAAATCATAGAATATATATTGTGCTTGAAGATGCTGATGTTTCTTCAATAGTGTAAAATGCATTTCGAATCTACGTGTCGAGTGATCGGTGTCAAATAGCGAAAAAAGTTGTTTTGCTAGTGTGCTTTCACAGAGCAAATTGTAATACGTTTTAAGAGTAAATGTTGAAAGAATTTAGTTAAGAATAAGTGTTTCCCTTGGCTGATTGAGTGTTCCCGTGACTTTGTGGATGGGAAAATTATTAGGTTGTGTAATGCATTATAAATTAGTGTGTTTCCTAGGATATTTTTCAGCATTATGTAGGAGTTATCCCTTTGAGCCCACTAAGTGTTTGTTGAATTGTTTATTTGCTTTGTAGATTACTTTCATGGAAAATGTATGAGAATTAAAATATTATTGTAAGTTAAACAGAGTAATACCTTCAACATATTGAGAGATCATTTTGACTTGTGAACTTTTTTTACCAACAATGACCTTCAAACTAATGTATCTGTTACATGCATGACATGTTCTAATCATGTTAAGATAACAATGGAAAAAACCTTGGGCGAGATGGAATTGACTGATTATAATAGATCATCCCTAGTTGAAATTGGTGTATTGGATTTACTTCTTGTTTTAGTCTCGCATGATAATATTGAAATGAAAATAGTAACCATTCAAGATCTTCTTAATCTTGTCAAGCGTGTATCTTCGTGTGCTGCTATTGTCAAGTCAAAACTAAGAAAGGTAATGTTTTGGTCCAGAGACTAACTTTTCCTTTTTTTTGTTATATATATATATATATGTCTTTATCTTTTTATCTCACAAATGAAACTTATCTTTTTGTTGGTTTCATAGAGCTTCATAAGTGAGAGTAGAATTATTTCATAATGAAAAATGAATTAGGATACTTGACAGCTCTGGATGAAAGAGAATTATAAAGTATGGATTTTCTTTCTATTTCTATTTAAATCTTGGATTACCAGTTATTACAACTTATATCTTTATGTAGAAGTTTATACTTGGAGCAACTTGAATTTGTTTTTATATGTGCTTACTATTTCTAGTTGTTTCAATTAGGTTCCAGTTTAAAAAATAGGATGCAAATGCATTCATATTGATGCTGACCTTTGCCTGATTGATTGCCTTCATAGTGCTCAACTGTGCAAATGTTGTTTTGATTATGTGAGGTAGATGATATCATTTTGCATGCAAATGTCTGGGCAAATACTTTATTCATTAATTTAGTTTTTTAGAATTAGTCTCCTTTCTCCTCCACCTTCGATTCATCGACACTTCATCTCTGACACCGATTAATGTCACGGTACTCAGCTTGGAAAGAGCAGCAACCACTGGCATCGCTGGAGCTAGACTCCTAGGAGCTGGAGCTCGAATTTCTCCGAACAGTGGCATGTTTTTCTACCCCTCGTGTTAAATCATATGCTTATTTTATTTTTGTGGGGCTGAATAATAGTTTTTGTTTTAGGGCTTTGAATGTACTGAAGCTTGCAATTTGGCTCGAAACCAACTTTTGATTGATTGACGATGTTGCGCCAACGGCTATAATGCGTATAATGAGTGTTAATGGATTCAATCTATTTCATTTGAAGAGTCATCTCTAGGTTTTTCTTTCTTTTTCTTGTATTATTTATGCAATTCTTTTGTTTGTATAATCATGTGCATCAGTTATCCGTAGAGCTTAACTTTTAGCCATATTGTTCTAATTTGTTTGGCTTGATGTTTCATACTTCCTTACAGAAATACATACTAGGTAAGCAATCTGGAAAAAAATTTGGTGATGCTTCTCAAAAGATGGTATGTCCAGTTCTCTTTGGTTGTGTCCATTAGTGTTACTTTAGTTGATCTATGTCACGTGAAATAGTTCAACATGATATATCATTGTGCGTAAATTTACATCTGACGAAGAGATTCACCTGAGTATCTTGTAACAACCTCCAAAGTCTGAATGTTGCCTTCATGAAAGGAGTAAATGAAAATTTGTAATAGAGTAATCTGTAATCCTCTTAATTCTGGTTTCTGTTAAAGATAATGATGAACTGATAATAATAAATGTACATTGCTTGATTTATGCGGCGTGAATGTGAGGTAGGTTCTGTTGTAATTATAACTGTTGTTGTTGTTGTTGTTCTTATTATTATTATGTACTTGCTTGTGGTTGGTAAGAAAGCGAAGTTGCATAGATTTGACAAGGTAAACAATAGAAGGAGAGGGGAGTTGGGACTGTGAAGCTACTAAAACACAAGGATAGTGGCAAAATTAGGCTTGTCTCATGAGGCAGAACAAGAGCTCCAACGATCTGAGCCAACCATCTTGGTAAGGAAACTGTGCACATATTTGTTTATTTTTATGTATTATTCAGTTGTATGTATGCATGAGGGGTGGTGTGTATCTGATTCTTGTACTGAGTTTATTTTTGTGAAACTGTATTCTGTGTGATGTCTTGTTAAAATATTTACTACATTTTATAATGAGATGGGTGTTTTCTTAAGAGTTTTATTTTTGTAGATTTAGTGAAATCAACAATGGCGGTGCAAGAGCATCAAGGGAATGACATATCGTGTGTGTGACATGTTGCTGATTTTGCAGATGTAGAGCTGAAAGGGTTGGTGAATGCCTGGAACTTTTGTCAATTTCATGATACACCTAGGCCCTAGCTAGTTTAATGGTTTATTGTTAATGGGTTTATTGTTGGCGGCAAGAGAACACAATTTGTAGTTGATGAAAACTTTTGCTTATGTTTCTAAGTTGTATTATTCGTAATTGATGGTAAATTTAATTGATTTAGAACATTAATTTTATACTAATTTGCTTAATTACAAGTCTAAATATTTTTAGATATTTTTGAAATAGCAAAAATGTCACAAAATTGTAATAAGTGCTACGTAATTATTCATAATATGTTACAATGAATAGTTTAAAGTGATATAATTATTGGATAAAATGTTACTATACATCCAAAAGTGCTACCCAAAAATATTGTCTTAGAAAAGAAAAGTGTTACATAATCACTCAAAAGGTGATACATGTGATCATCGTAAGTGTTACATTATTATTTAAAAAGTGCTACAATGAATGTTTCGGAGTGATACAACTACAGGATAAAATGCTACCATACAATCAAAAGTTTTACAAAAAGGTATTACATTTTGACAAAAAAGTGCTACCTAAAATGTCATAGGTAACATTTTAGAAGTGTTACTTTAAAGTGATACAATAAATGATTTAACGTAACACTTAAAAGAAGTGTTACCAAAAGCTATCAAAAGTGATACCATAGACTTTAGGTAGCAGAAGACGGGCAATCGTGCATCACCGATCAAAAAGTTACCTATTGTCTATGGTAACATTTTATGGCTATTAGGTAACATTTTTTAGGTGTTACCTAATGTCACTTATGTTGTAGTGAAAAAGTTCAAGAAGGTCTACTCAAACTTATCTGCATTCCATCCGCACAACAGACAACAGATATATTAACAAAGTCATTATCACCTATATAGTTCAATCAATTTACAAACAAGTTACACACGATGGACATTCATGATCCACTTGTGTGTGTGGAGAGGGGGAGGGGGTGTCAAGATGGAGGCCCAGCTGATTACACCAGTTAATTTCATATTTATTTCTAATCATTTATATGTAATTTACAGTTAAGTTAGTTAAGTTAGATAAAGAGTTAGTTAGTTGTTAATCTCAAACTCTATATACGAAGGGGATGTACACATAAGAAGTTATCATTCACTATTATTCAATTATATTCTTCTTTCAGATTATCTTCTTCATGTACAATCTCAGATCTACTTGAAAATTTTATGTAACGAGTAGAGTTCAATATTTGGACCCATCATGTATTTCATTTGTCAATTTATTTTACATGCATGTATACTTGAAAGGCTAATAAAACTTACAAAAGACCCTCTTATGGGTCATCTTTTGTAAGGATCGCATGACCGGCCGAGCCGCTGCATATTCGGTGGCATTTTAGTGATTTTATAGAGCAATGACAATTTTGTAATATTATGAAGTGAAAATGTATTATTAGGGCGTGGTGGTAGTTTTTGTAATATAATGTGATGAAAAAGGGTAAAATTTAATTTTGGTCCGATAACTTGGTTCATTTTCGTATTTAGTCCGTTAACTTTTATGGGTACCATTTGACAACCACTACAAGAAAACAAGGAAATTCCAACGGAAAAAATTTGTTGGAATTATTGATTCCAACTAAAATTCCGACAGAAAATGCATCATTGGTAATATGGCCGTTGGAATGGCAAAATTCCAATGAAAACTCCAATGGAAAAATATTCCAACAGTACCTCCAATGGTATTTATCCATTGGAATATACAACCGTTGGAAAAAAACTCCAACAGTTTTCCAACACTAATTCTAATGAAGTTATACCATTGGAATTTAGTCCAACAATATATCCATTATAATATATATAATTATTGGAAAAAACTCCAACGGTTATTTCAACGGAGTTATACCATTGGAATTTAGTCCAATGGTATATATCAATGGTAATATTCAATCATTTTATCTCATTAGCTAATATCTTTAACTTCCCAGTAGGTCACCCATCATCAGTTTGTCCCAAGTCAAACACATTTAACTATGTAGTTTTAATATGATTGACTCCAGAAAAGAAGATATATTTTATTCATATTAATAATACTATAAAATCTTTTAACCCCTATTAAAATTTTTCAATGGTATTAGAATTTTCTAATGGAATTTTCCAACAACATGTTGTAGCATTGGAATTTTAAAAATTCCAATAGAAATTCCAACGATTAATTCCAATGTTTACCGTTGAAAAATTTTTTATTGAAATTTTCCAATGGTAAACTTTAGCGATGGAATTTTTGTTGGAATTTTTAAAATTCCAAAAATATTTTCAATTGTTTACTCCAACGATTTTATTACTGTTGGAATCACTGTTGGAATTTTCCAATGATTTGTTGTGGTGTTGGAATTTCCGTTGAAATTTTAAATTCCAACGGGAATTCCAACGGCTTATACAAACGAGTTTTTTATCGTTGGAATTTTCATTCAATTTTGAACGGTATAATGTAGCATTGGAATTTAAAAAATTCCAACGATTTTTTATCTCGTTGGAATATAATTATTTTGTAGGAATTTGATTGTTATCTTGTAGTGAACCATTAACTTTATCATACTTGACCATGACTCCTAAAACCATGGTCATCATTCTGCCAGCAATCTTCCCAAAACACCACAACCAGATTCATTCCAATCAACTGCAAAAAATAACTATATTTCCACTCCAATCCAAACATTAACAATCAATTCTTGAAAGTTCCATAGATGGTTGTGCGGCGGCAAAGATTGCAGTGGAGGAGGTTGATGAGGTTTTGCGCGGCAAATGGCAATGGAGTTTTGATGCGGTGCGGTGGCGATTGAGTGGGACAAAGAGAGGTGCGGTGCTATGGTGGGCGGAGAGAGATGCAACGACTATTGTGGAGATTGCAACTGGAGAGAAGAAGACCAGAGAGATATTGCGTTTTTTTTTCCTTTGGGTAATGGATCTGGAATTAGATCCAAATCTTGGACTCCGTCTTACGGATCAAGACGATCTTATAAAAGATAAACTCTACTTGAAATGCACTATTTGTTACCATATATAAAGAGAATATGATACATAATGAATTCCTTAAATTTGGACTTTTAGTTTATACGGATCTTCTACTATATATTCTTTAGGTGTTTTATTTCATGTTTCGATTCGTCACCAAAATAATACTATATGTAGAAAATGATGTTAATATTGTACAAGTAATGTAGAGAAATACCAAATAAAACACCGGAAGAAATAAGAAATTTAATTGGACCACAATCTCTTTGATCAATTTTTGAGTTTGATTTGATTATTAATCGAATCGACCAGAAAAAATAGAATGCCAACCCAACTTCATATCTTAAGTTCAACAAATTGATCTTAAACACACTTTTTACAGTTGATTTCAAGTTAGTATGAAATAATGTAATTGATTCTTCATATCCTACGTAGTTATCCAACAAAAGACAAAAGAACAATTAATAATTCCAAGACGTATGATAAAATACAATCTAGACGCAATTCTTGGAAAAATTGCACCACTTAGATAACGATGTCAGAAGAAAATTCACCATAATAATTTCCACTTAATTGACCACATTGATTATATATATCCCACATTGATTATATTAAATAAATAAATAAAAGTAAATCACACTGACGAACCCATCATTAAGCTGTTTGATTAAAAAAACCCCATCATTAAGCTGTTTGATTAAAAAAAAACCCATCATTAAGCTAAATATTTAAGCTGTATATGGATAAGCACCATGCCAGTCAATACCTAACCATGGAATATTTCGGCTCTTCCATCTATGCAGCCATTGCCTTCTTTTTCCTCTATTACCTGCTCTGGTCAAGGTCGGCTAAGCCAAAAATCGGCGCGCCACCCGAAGCCAGCGGCGCACGGCCCTTTACAGGCCATCTCCACCTCATGCCTGGCGGCTCCTCCGCCGAACTTCCTCATATCAACCTAGCTTCTCTGGCAGATAAACACGGCCCAATTTTCACAATCCGGCTGGGCGTACGTCGAGCCCTGGTGGTGAGCAGCTGGGAATTAGCCAAAGAATTGTTCACCACCTGCGACGTCGCCGTTTCGTCCCGTCCAAGATTGCGAGCCGCCAAACACTTGAGCCACGAGTTCCCCATGTTTCGGCTTTGCTCGTGCATTTGAGCATCTTTGCGTGGATCGCTGCAAAAACTTATTGCGGCCGAGCTGCTCTCGAACCGCATGAATCGAGCCAGCAGAGAAACGTCGCGTGTCGGCGAAGCGATCTCTTGGCGAGCTTTATAAGCTCGGAAGGAGAAGAAGGGCGAATCGGGAGAGTGTTGGTGGACATGAAAAAGTGGTTCGGTGACTTGAATTTGAACGTGGTCCTCGGGGTGGTGGCGGGAAAGAGGTTTAATTATGGTGGCGGTGGTGATGCGGAGGAGACGAAGCGGTGCGGGGAGGTGTTTAGGGATTTCTTCCACTTTGCGGGAATGTTTGTGGCGGCTGACGCGATGCCTTATCTTGTGTGGCTTGATTTAGGTGGACATGAGAAGAAAATGAAGGAAAATGCAAAAGAGATGGACGGAATTGTTGGAGGATGGTTGGCGAGCATCGAAATAAGGGATATTCCGACGAGGATAAGCCGCATGATTTTATGGGCGTGATCTTTGTCGGTTGTACAAGTCACGACCTTCACGATCGATATGATGCCGATACAATTATCAAAGCTACATGCGAGGTGTGTAATCATAACTCCATATTCGGTTACATAACTTGTTCATACTAGTGATTTTTTACTATATCTCGATATTGATAACTCGATATCCACTTATGATTGCTCGATATAGAGTTATGTAAATCGAATATCAAGTTACATAATTGAAACTATTGTCATCATCTGTATTCACCATTAACACAACATCAAACTTTTTAACACAAACTCAAATTGTCTAAACTTTAAAAATTTTACAAATCTAACAACAAATCATAACCTAAACAACTATATAAACTAATCAAATCAACAAAAATTATAAAATTAAAGGTTTTGAATGAAAGACTGTCACACCGTGCGATGAAAACAAAGAGTAATATTTTCTAATGTAAAAAGTAACACTTTACTGTAAATTTTGATACATTGTCAGAAGGACTAAAAAATTATGTTCACACAAAGTATTACTTTTTTTTTTCGTCGAACGGTGTGACCGTCTTACAAATGCTTTTGCCTTATTTTGTGCACCCTTATAAAAAAAATCTGGATCCGTCCCTAGTACTTTCGAGTCCGAGTAACACTCGATGCAATTATGTACCGCATTAATTTTTTGAAACATGGCTAAGTAACTCACAGAGAATACACGAAGGGTATGACCGTCAGTTTTTAGTCAAAATGGCTAAAAAAAACATATTTTTGAAAACACATAGCTACTTTTCATTTTCACAAAACTTAAGTGACCAATTTGGCCTATTACCAATAAATATATTTTTGAAATGCAGTGAACGATTGACAAATGTATTTAGACGCATTACACTTACCAATTATCCACAATAATGAAATAGATAGTGTATGAAGAAGTAGAATAAAGAATGAAATCCCCAAAATAAAAGTAGTTGAAGATTTATAAGTATTCCACTTATTTATATGAATGACGGATATTTATGCGATAAACATGTGTTGTTGATTGTTTAGCTATATTTAGTGAGATAAGAAATGGAATAGAAGATCTCATCTCAAAAACAAAAAGTAGTGTCTTTTACCTTAGCAAAAACACACAAATAGGGACAATGTTTTAAAATTTATATAACCTCTGTATATGTAAAACTCGAAACTAAAACTGAAAAGTGTGCGGTTACTGCTTGGTCCAGCGCATGGACAAATTCTTTGGCAAATTTAGACTAATGTTTGGATTTTAGTTTTCAAAATTTTGGGAACAGGATTGAATCATGCTGTTCTATAACAGCTTAATAGAAATTAACGAGTGATTATTTTAGAGGAAAACATTTTTCTTACAATATAGAATTAGTAATTTTTGAAATATTTGTTTCAATTGAGTTGGGCAGACTTTGATCTCCGGTGGGACTGACACTACAACAGTCATGTTAGTATGGGCACTATCCCTCCTCTTAAACAACCGTCATGTCCTAAAAGAGGCTCAAGAAGAACTAGACAAGCATATTGGAAGAGAAAGACGAGTAAAGGAATCAGATATCAGCAATCTAGTCTATCTCCAAGCCATAACTAAAGAGACTCTTAGATTATACCCTGCTGGTCCCTTTGCCACACGGGAATTCACCGAAAACTGTTAGAGTAGAATGCCCGGCGTTCCAATTAGATTGGATTTTATTCTACTTGTAAAATAATTTTATTGGAAATTATAATAATATAAAGGCATTTCTTTATCTTATGTTCTTTTGCATTTATCACATATTTGCACATATGATAAAGTCCTTAGATCAATTTAAGCTATGACGCATGGTCGCGCATTTGATGGCGATCATGGAATATGTCTCTAAGGCTTTGATCTTAAATTTGTTCCAAGTCGATGGATTTTTCAAGATAGGACATTAAACAACCCCATAAGACTTGTACATATGGTGCATGCTCATGGGACGAGGATGTTGCATTCCATTAACATCGTGTTGAGACACAAATGCACATATGTGGGTGCTTGTTAGCGAACAAGTTCACGAACATGACCCAATGAAAATTCTTAGATAGAAGCTTTGATTGTCGAATAAGAATTTTCATATTGCAATAGTACATGACTAATCCTCGTACTTGAGGCACAACTATACCTTGTGTATATCCTACAATACTTTGATTTACCTTTTGATTGCTTGACAATCACAAAGAGGTATTTTGGTATTGTAGTGATATACATGGAGGTTTGTGTGTGCCAACATAAATTCGACACTTGTCATTTAATAAGGAAATTTCTGTGTTTTCATAGTTTGTGGTTCAAAGACCTTGGCCAATGCACGATGAATTTGATTCATAAGAGAATCACAAGTACTTGAAATGGAATCACATTTATTAAATCAATTGGGTTCGACTTATAAATCTATGCCCAAGATTTAATCGGAAATTAGTTGTCGAAAGGATCGTACATGTATGCAATTGCAATTGAAATAGGTTTACTCGCTATTTCACCTAATACTAGATAATCATGCTACTTGCTAGATGTTACCATGATTTGTAGGTTCTTGAAATTAAAGAGTTAACTTCAAGTATATTTATAAATTGGATTAATAAATAGAATAAGTTATTATTATTCGAAAGTTGCAAAAGTTGTAAGCCTACTACTAGTGTTAGTCGTGAACCTAAAAGGGTCACACATAATTTTGGATGCGGACATTTTGAGATTGAAAAATCCAATGGTTGGATGCAATTAATTGATATAGATTAATTAATTGGGTTTCAATTTAATTCAATTGTGGAATTAAATATTTAATTAAATAATTTGATTATCTAATTAAATCTAATTTGATTAGAGAACTAAATAATTGGAATAGAATGAATTAATCAATATTTGAATTGAGTAATTGAGAATTAAATTAATTAATTATTAAAATTAATTAATTGGACTTTAAAGTCAATCCCATACCATAATCTAGTAGGCCTAGTTGTAGAAGCCCACTAGATAATTGAAGAGAAATAAATAAATGAGATTTATTTTAATATATATATATATTGGGATATATATATATATATATATATATATATAAACACAAATATATGATGAAGAGAGAATTAAAAAAATTAAAATTAAATTTTGAAATCACATGCTGCATGTGTATGTGGCGTTTTTCTTTCAATATTCATTGAGCCACTCAATCAAATTATTTCTTATCAATAAAGTTGGCTTAATGGGTATCAATTGCACACTAGTATTTTTTTATAATAAAATTACATTGGGCCATTCAAAAGTTATTCTTTGAGATTAAAAACAAGTTTTAATCCTTATGAAATCAGACAGAGTGGACGACAATGAAAAATCAGAGTGCTGAGGTTTGAGAGGTAAAGTGTTAACAAGTTTTCATCTTCTTCAAGCTCATTCTCTCTTCATGTACTATATTGTTCTTCAAAAGAAAATTTAGTAGACAATAATTAACCAATAATTATTCATCTACAAAATTTTAACAATAGTTGATTGTGGGGATAAAATTCTATTCCGTATTTCAATTTTAAAACGCAATAAACTCTAATAGCGAAGAATTTATTGCGATTATCACAACCAAGAGTGGTGGACTCAATTAGAGGGAAGACACTTGAATCTCTATCAGCGAGTTTGCGGATTTACCTCTTTGTGAGGAATTTGGATTCCTTCTACATCATCTTCAAAAGGAAGCAATTTTAGGTAAGATCCTAAATCTTATTTTACCACTTGTATAAACGCACGATCGTTAAATCGCTACGAGAATCGGGGCTTTATTTTATGTATAATTGTATGCATGATTTAAATTTTAAATTTCCATTGCGTTTAGCGCGATATAAGCGAACCCAACAAAAACTGCCACGTCGGAGGCTACCATGTCCAGAAAGGCACATGGCTCATTGTGAACTTGTGGAAGTTGCATCGGGATCCGCACGTGTGGGGGGACGACCTGTTAGAGTTCAAGCCGGAGAGGTTTCTAAGTACGCACAAAAATGTGGATGTTCGTGGCCAGAATTTTGAATTGATCCCGTTGGGCGCTGGTCGGAGAAGCTGCCCCGGGACAAACTTTGGCCTACAGATGTTGCATCTAGTGTTGGCTAATTTGTTGCATGCGTTTGAGGTTTCGACGGTGTCCGATGATGTGGTTGATATGACTGAGAGTGCTGGATTGACAAACATCAAAGCCACACCACTTGATGTCCTTGTTGCCCCAAGACTTTCTCCTAGTCTTTATTAGGATTTTGATTTTTGAGTTTGATCAAAAATAAATTATGGGTTTTTTAATTAAGATATAAGCATGGAGTAATTAATGCTTCTTTTAATGGTTTGAACTTTGAAGTTTCATGAAAAGTGATGTCATATCAATTTAGATCATCGTAACATGTTTCATCTTTTATTTCATATTCATTATTTTATACACTTAAACATGTTTCATGCACGGAAAATAAATTTTTGCAGCGAAACCTTGTCTTTGTCTGGTTATCAATTGTAACTTGAATACTTGACTCAAAAAAAAAAAATTGTAACTTGAATACTCAGTTGAATTTTGAATGTTAGGTGCATGGATTAATAATTAATTTCTTTTGTTAGTTTTACCAAGTGCCAAGTAATCATTAATGAGCAAAAACTTGCTTTATTAATGGGCACGATAAATCTAGTGCCACAGGCCCACAAATACGAAAAATGTAAAATAAAAAATAAATAAAAAAATAAATAAAAAATGAAGTTATCAATTGTTGGCCACAGTTCCACTTTATGCTCATATAGAAAGTGAAATGTACGTTGATGATGCAAATCAATCCATTGGACGAGTCCTAATATTTGCAAAGATTATGTCCCATAAAAGACAAAACCTGACGTATGACCGTCTCATCATAGGTTGCATCTTATGAGACGGATCCCATGACCCGTGACCTAGTCTAAAAATCCAATGGTATTTTTGTAAATATTAGGCCGGCACGCGAGTTTTGATGATAATTGAAAAGTATAGGTTTTTTTTTTCTACAAAAGTATTACTTTACTCTAAAAACTATATGTTTTTGAAGTAACAAAACTGATAGTAATAGTTCCTGAAAAGTATTTATTTTTTTTCCGTAAAAAGTATTAGTAATTCTTCCAAAAATTATTAGTTTTTCCATTCAAAAATATTATGAGTTTCTTGAAATTAAATTATTATTTTTTTTCTTCTGGAAAATATTAATTTTTTCTCTGAAAATATTAGTAATATCGAACAAGTATTAACTTTTTCCATTGTAAAGAAATTGTGAAGAAATCCCTCTGCCCTCCACCACTTGTTTTAGTCATGTAAAGCCTAATTAATTTCATTATTTTAGTGCTCAAATAGTCTAAGCCCCACTAATAGAAACAAATTCACTGAACTAAATGAGTTTTCAATTTTTTCTTCTCATTTTCTTTAGAATTCAATTCCCATTTAAGTTGCTTATTTTACTTCTGCTTTTATGGATTGCCCAATTATCAGAAAAATGCATTATATAGTTGGAACCACAATGGTAAAAAGAAGAGAATTTGCAGTTCAAAAATGGGTGTTAATGAATGAATACATATATATATATATATATATAGATGAGCACTACAACATAAATGACATTAGATAACACAAATTTTGTATCAATTTTTACATAAGGTACATATGTAACACATGTCTGTAACACTTTTTACTTTACAATATTTATGTAACACTTTTGTAGCACTTTATCAATATGTAACGCTTATACGTAACACTTTTAAATAAGTAACACTTTTAAGTATCACTTTTTTTTGTTATTTCTTTTGTAACGCAAATACTTATCACTTTATTTAAGAAGCATTGTTGGCAACACTATATTTTATTAATTGTAACCTTTTTAGGCTATATTTTAGTAACACAAAATTATATAACTCACTAAATCCTAAAAATTGTAGACATCATTTACTCTGTTTTTTTTTACTGAATTTTTGTTTTCTTTTTATAATGTATTTTAGTTTTGCTTTTATTTTTTTATTTTTTACGGAGGTAATTAATTCCGTCGTAATACCGACGGAAATGCGTATGTTTATATTTTATTATTATCATTTATTTAATTTATTAATTTTCATTAACAGAGACCAATTTCATCGTTAACCTTTTTTTATTTTTTTTTACTTTTTAAAAAAAATTACCAATGAAAATTGATGTTGTCGGTAACTACTTAGAATTTTTTTTCGTCGGTAAATTATTTTTTCATTATTTAGTTTTTTTACTGTTAGAATTTTTTTATCTGGCGGTAAATTAATTTTTTTTATATATTTTTTATTTTTACCGATTGAATATTGATCAGTCGATAAATTCATTTTTTATAGTTTGGGTATTTTTAATTTTTTTTGTCCTTTAATATATAACATAATATGATTTTCAAACTATATACTATATAAAATAAAATTTGATATATATAGTGTATAATATAATTTAATACATATATTATATAATATAATCTTTATTATATAAAATATATTATATGTACATGTAATATAATTTTTATACAATTTTAATATATATATATATATGTGTGTGTGTGTGTATGTATACATATAAAACAAAGCAAAAGTTGTAATAAAATCAACTTAGCTTAGTGGCAAACTGTCACTTCTACACATAACATGTGATGGATTCAAATCTATTTGGTGGCAGAAAACAATATTTCGACAAAGTGTTACAAAAAAGTGTTACATAAGATTCATATATAACACTGTAGAAGTATTTTTTCAAGTGTTACAAATATAAAAAGTGTTACAAAAAGTATTACATAAGATTCATATGTAACACTTTAGAAATATTGCTTCAAATTATTACCAATAGAGAACTTAATGTAACACTTAGAAAAAGTGTCCTAAAAGCTAATAAAAGTGATACCTCTATAGGTAGCACATGCAAGTCTTGTCATCACCATAAAAGTGCTACCTATTGTCTATAGTAACATTTTATGGAAATTAGGTAATATTTTTTGGGTGTTATCTAATATTATTTATGTTGTAGTGGAGGTTTCGTGTTTTAAGGGTTCAGTAATTGAAAAAGTGCGCTTTAGGTGTGTTCATTTTGGTGACTCTCAAGAACCCCAAATCCAAACACAACTTTTTTCGTATGTGATATGATGGCTGTAAAATTGGCTGAGGTTTCTATTTCGATTTGATTCAGAAAGAAATCATGAAATTGGTCGATCAAGAACATAGGAGGGAGAGAGAGAGAGAGGAGAAGGAAGCGAGAGAGGGAGGAAAAAGATGGTACAACTGTTAATTATATATATATATATATATAGGGATATGATATCATGTGGCAGCCTCTTACCGTGTGGCAATGTAGACTGATCCCATCCATCCACACATTTTATTTAATGGTCTAGATTGCTATTAAAAATAACTGATTTATCAATTAATTAATAGGTGGAAAGGACATAATAGTAACTAGCAAAATGCCATAAATCACGCCCTACAATCAAGGGATTGATTAATATCATATTTCCATAGGTTGAAATTGTGCACCATTTGACATGTACACTATTTCATAATCGACCGTACACCATTTTATATATAATCGTGCATCATTGTATAACTAATTGTACATCATCTAAAGGAACTATAAAGTCAAAATGATGTAACCATCTTTCCATTTAATAACTTAACTGCGCACTATTTTAAAGCTAACAGTGCATCTTTGTATAACTAATTGTACATAATCTAAAAACCCTATAAAGATAAAATGGTGTAACCACCTTCCCATAATGACGCCCTACAATCATGGATGCGATAAAGATCACGTTTCCATAATCAATTATGCACAATTTTAATAATTGAATCGTGCACCATTTTATATCTAACATTGCATCATTGTATAACTAAATGTACATCATCTAAAGGAACTATAAAGACAAAATGGTGTAACCATCTTCCCGTTTAATAACTTAACTGTGAACCATTTTATATCTAAAAGTGCATCATTGTATAACTAATTGTACCTCATCTAAAAATCATGTAAAGACAAAATGGTGTAACCACCTTCCCATAATGACGTCCTACAATCATGGATGTGATAAAGATCACGTTTCCATAACTGAATTATGCACCATTTTAATAGTTAAACTGTGCACCATTTAATAACTAATTGTGCACCATTTAAGAACTAACTGTGCACCATTGTATATCTAACAGTGCATCATTGTAAAACTAATTGTACATCATTGTGAGTAAACCACAATTGAATAAAAAGCGGGAACAATCGTAAAATCAAATCCCATAAAAATCACTGGGATTGAATGATGTACAATTAGTTATACAATGATGCACTATTATATATAAAATGGTGTACAGTCAGTTATTAAATGGTGCACATTTTAACTATTAAAATGGTGCACAATTCAGTTATGGAAACATGATATTAATCAATCCCTTGATTGTAAGGGCGTGATTTATGGCATTTGGCTAGTTACTATTATGCTCTTTCCACCTATTAATTAATTGATATATCAGTTATTTTTAATAGCAATCTGGACCATTGAATAAAAGAAGTGGATGAATTGGATTAATCTACACTGCCACACGGTAAGCCCCCTGCCACATTTGATCCTAACCCTATATATATACATATATATATATATATATATATATATATATATATGAGATTGTTCAAATGAGACACCCCCTTTATAAGAGACAATGGGAATCCATCCAAGCCGTTGATGTATTCCAATTGAGAGTCCAGATTTAATGGCTGAAAATTAGATTAATAATCATTAATCATAATTAGTAGGAGTATAATGGGCTATTTAAATAAAAAATCATAACTGCTATCACACATCCCTCAATTTTAGGAGATGATATGCACGAAATTATGGCAACAAAAATCTTTCCAAACTAATATTGATCAAAAACAAACAACTTCTCCCAAAATCAGTTCGATCATTTCGTCTTAAAAAAATCAAATCAAACAAAACGTGTGCGAAGAAGGAGATTGAAGGTGAACGAAACACAAAAAGCATAAGAGGTCGTGCAGAAAATAGGAAAAAACATATAAAAAGCATCGCCATGGAAGATAATACCGAAGATTTCAATCAACAACAAGGTGAACATATGTATCCCTATAATCAGTTTATGTTTTTTTTTTAAATTTTGTTGTTAATTCCCGTTTAGCCTCTCTTTAATCATGATACTACTAAAATAATGCTCCATTCATGCTTCTGATGATAATTCTACGAACAAACAAGTAACAAATTACTGCATATTTTAGTACTTGGTATTATATAAATAATATAATTTCACCGCATATATATCGTAATTTACAAATTAGATCGCGTTCCATGATACATTGAAACTTGTGTTGAAATCTGTAAAAATAGGTTGTAATCACAAAAACTGTATATTTAACTATGTTGTATTGTATGAATAGTATGATTTAACTGTTTGCATATAGCAACTTAAAACCTAGAACACGTTACATGAGACATTTAAGCTTCAGTTGAATTCTTTGAACATATGTTATTAACAAAAAACTGCATATTTAGATATATTGTAATATATACATTATGTGATTTCACTGTATATATATATATATATATCAATATTTAAAAAACTACTGATTAGTATACCAAATTAGATATTATACTGCATATTAAGATATATTTACTGTATGTAAAATATAACTTCATTGTATGTATATATAATTTGGTATGCTAATCTTCACAATATGAAAAAAAAATATTTTATATTTAAGAACTCTTCACTGCAAAATTACGTATCTAATTTGGTGTTCTAATTAACTGTTTACTGTATCAGACAACGCAGGTTACGGTAGGGAAAGACTAGAGATTTCACCCAGTTTAATAAAATACTGGATTCCCATAGTTGAACAAGAAAAAATCCCGCGCATCGAAATGGAATTTGAAATATTATAAGAAAAATGTGTGCAATTCTATAGGGAATATGGCTCATATAGTGGATTCGACATTCGAACAAGTACGACAAGAAGGTTCAAAAACAACATCATACATGTCCAATATATAGTATGCAACCGAGAGGTTTGAAAAATAGTAAGGTTTCAATCCAATTGGTAACAATGACGAGGATGAATTGCGGAAGAGTACAACATCACGCATAAAGAGCGTCAAGGCGGTAGGTTGCAATAATGCAAGGTGTATATTTCAATACACAACGATAATTCCTACAAGATAAAATACTTTGAAGAGCGACACACTCATTCTTTGACTTGAACCATACGGACAATTTATGAAGGTGAACACGAGTGTAATTTTGGGCACCAAAAATTCATCTTAAATTGTTCAAAGGAAAATGTTGGTACTGCTAAAACCCTCAGGGTGTTTAAGGAGATGGTAGGAGGGTACTCCAATGTTGGAGCACTCCAAATAGATTTCAAAAACTTTAAGAGAGATTTGAAGGCCTATATATGTGGTGCAGATGCACAATTGGTAATAGATAAGTGCCTTAGAAAAAAGGAAATAAGTCCGGGAATGACATTCGATTATGATGTCGATGAGAATGATCGATTAACCCGACTATTTTGGGCGGACAGACGTCGAAGACAAAATTATGGCATATTCGGAGACGTCGTTTCATTTGATGCTACATACAATACGAACAGGTATTGAACATATAGTTTTTAAAAATAATAAATAAAATGATAGTTCTGTTGTATATTTAGAACAATAATATGATATCTTTCATATACTGGTACTGTGTAATTTAAAATATTTTACAGTATACATACTAAATTTAACTACGATTATGTCTTTTTTGTTCAAAAATATTGTGTCTTCACTTTTATATTATTGTGTAGTTAAAAATGTTTCACTGTATATATGTCAAATTTAACTATAGTATATATTTAGTTCACTAATTTTGTATATTTATCATTTTTCGCTGCATGAATATGTATTAACTTGTGCATTTATCTTATGCAAAAAATGACAGGTACAAGATGGTGTTCGCCCCTTTTACCGGGATGGACAATCATAAGCGGTGTGTAACATATGCAGCTAGATTGATAATAAAGGAAGATGAAGCGTCACACATATGGCTATTCAAAAACTTATTTGATGCAATGGGTAAAGAACCAAGCTATATCATTACTGACCAATACCCAATAACGAAAAATGTAATCCAATTTGTTTTTCAAAAAGCTAGTCATCTACTGTTGTATATGTAGCACATCATGGAAAAAGTAACCACAAAAGTCAGGACACCCTTGCTCAAAGATAATAATTTCATTTGGAGGCTAAATTCTATTGTATGGGATGATTACATTGAGCCAGAGGAGTTCGAGTCAAACTGACATGATGTTATGCGTGAGTTTGAGTTAACATCACATCTATGGTTTAATACAATGTTTGATCTTAGACAAAGATGGATACCATCATATTTTAGGGCCATACCAATGGGCGGTTTACTAAGGACAACATCAAGGTCATAAAGCACCAATAGTTTGTTTGGCAGTTTCACAAATCCTCAGGCAAGTTTGGTGGAATTTTTTATGCACTTTGAAAGTGCAATGGACTCTCAACGCCACGGATTTGATAAATTGGGCAACAAATGTGAAACGTTAAATTCCAAATGCAAAACACCGTTAGAGATTGAAAAACATGCAGCATCAGTGTACAAACATATAGTGTTTTTGGATGTCAGCAAGAAAATTGAAGCGTCATGTTTCAACTGCTCAGTAGTCGGTGTGATTGATAATACAGACCAATATTCTTACAAAATAAGAGACCGAACTAATAAATTGTTTGATGTCATTTGTTACAAGAACGAGGCAATATCGAGGTGCAGTTGCCAAATGTTCGAACGAAACGGACTACTTTATCGCCATCTACTGTTACTGCTAAAGGAAGAACAAGAGATTCCATCCAAATATTTGACTAGACGTTGGTTGAAAACTGCATCAATGCACCCATTTTCAAAAACAAAAATGCGTACCAGTTTACTGGAGGCAACACAACAAGCGTAACTCTCAACAATCTTTTGTCAGATTTTCATTCTTTGCATTGGGCTGCCCGAGGATATAAAGAAATTGTCATCTTTGTCATGCTTAATATCGAAGAAAGCGCAAACTACTACTCGATCGGAGAATGAAAGATCAATAGTAGGCAAGCAAACTAGTTATTGAAACCTATTTTGGGTCAACATCACGGATGGATATCAATGCCGCCACCACAACAAGCAAAAAATAAAGGGAGTGGGAGCCGTGTGAAAAGTCGTATACAAAGTTAAAAGGAGAAGGCTATCAAGGCAAGCACCAAATTGTAGAGACGATGTGGTTTGTGTCGTGAAGTTACAACCCATAACAGTAGAACATGCCCCAAGCGATCTAAACCTTGATTAGATATTAATCATTGTCAATTTTAATTTATTTTGTTGTTTTTTAATTTTTTTCATTTTTTTGGCTTCACAAAAAATGCTTCATTAATATTTTATAATTGTTTACCTATTTTTTTCTATTATCTCCATTAAACTATGTGCATTAAAACTATACTAACTACGCAGTATGAAATGCAAGTCATATACAATATAATACAAAAACTTAAATGTAACTGTGCAGAGAATGCATGAACACTAAAACTTACATTTTACTATGATAAAATGCAGTAAAACCGTATTGAATAAGCAACACAACTAAACTAAGTATACAACATATCTAAGTATACAACATATCTAACTAAACTAAGTATCATAACTATGCTGTAATATTGCACTAATTATGCAGTGTACTATGTAGTGTAGTTATGCACTAAAAATCAATTATATATATATATATATATTTAGTTTTAACTAAGTATACAATAACATCTCACAAAATACACAGTAAAGGTGCGCTAAAATTATACTTAATAAACTATGCTAATTATGCAGTAAAACTGAATTGAATATGCAACAACTCTATACTGAGTACACACACATTCTTAGTTTAGTTTTACATGATAGATACAATCCATTATATAATTCAATCCACTAAAAACCAAACAAAAACAACATACGCTTTTGGTCCAACAAGCGATCAACAATCACGAACTTTTTTTTTTTTGAAAAACAATCCTGCTACATCATAGTTAAATTATCTAATAAAAATCATATTAGCGATTGCACAAGTTATTCCACTAGAAAAGACAAAAAAACCATCCAACGGTCAAATCCAAAAAGATAATAACATAAAATCGTTACTGGCCGATAAGTTTTACAATATTATATAATCTCTTTCCCCGTCCAAAACTTCCTTGCCTCCACCAGATTCTTTTCCCTTTGCTCATTGTTCTCTTCACTAATTATTCCGTAACAATATTTAATATGAAGGTTAGATATCAGACTCCCACCATCCTTCTTCAGCCCACAATCCCAACTGCTCGCACCTCTGTCCATGTATGTCTCCATGTGGCGCATGACAAAAATCTCGCAATCTACTTTGTTCTCAGAGTCTCTCCACGGCATAGACAACCTAGTCACTCGAGCTTTTTTGATGACCTATGCCATCTGATCACAACCCCTCAAAGATAGATATAGTGAAAAAACTCGAATCTAGCAACAAATATGAGTGAAAACTGGATTAAAACAACAATACACTATATATGTATAAAGTATACATAAAAAACACCTTAAATATGCAATAAGAAAACTAACAATATAAACACATAACATGCAGTGTGCTATGCAAAAATGTAGCTATGCTCCAAAATTATACAAGATTGCAGTGAAGTTGCACTAAGTATGCATTAAAGTATGCACTAAGTGTACTGTACTAAGCAATTTGACTATGCAATAAAAATATACTAATCATGCAGTAATATTGCATTATGTATACAGTGAGGTTGCACTATATATGCGGTAAGGTTACACCAAGAATACAGTGTAATATCAATAAGATGGCAGTAATCTTATGCTAAATATGCAGTAAGATTGCACTAAGTAAAAATGTGGGAATAAACACAAAATCTTCTGAATAATACTAACCTAATCCCCGAAATTTTCTCATATTTATCGCAACGTGTACCGCCAACAGCCGAATTATCTAAAATGTGACATTTTAGCCGAATTGTCTAAAATGTATCTAAAAGTGTCTAAAATGTGTGACAATTTAATATCCACAACTATGAAACAAAAATTTAACAAAAAGTGCAGAAAATATTCCAAAATTGAATACACTCTCCTACAACAAAATTATCCACACTCCTATAAAAATATGCAAATAATAATTTAATATGCATATTAAAAATAAAAATACACACTTAGAAAACATAAAAACTAACCTAACTATACAACTAATCACATAAAAATAGCATGGTTAATTCAAATATACGCCAAAACAATCTTAACTATACAATAAAGATCATTAAAACATACAAATTTAAAAATACACACATAATAGAAAACCTTAAAAAACATCAAAAGTGTTCTAACTATGCACCAAATTACTCTATTACACACACTATCCCAAAAAGTTGTGAAAGTTTGTCGATTAATCTAAATAGTAGGGGTTGCTTTGTAATTATCCCAATTTTCCATCAAACTTAATGTTTCCACCAATTTAGAACTTCAAACAAGAAGTCTATTTTTTGTGCGAAAACAAAATTCTTTCCCAATATTTTCAACCCAAACCCAGTTTTTCAACACAATCAACAATGAAAATACAACAAGAACTCAAAAACGCCCCAAAAAACCAAATCAAACTACTAGAACAACAACAAGAACAAATGCCAACACACAGATAACATCTGCCAAAAATTAAAAAAAAAAAATCACAAAAAACACCCCAATATTTTCGACACAAGCAAAAATGAAAATACTATAGTCGAAAACCCCTTAAAACTCGAATATAACTACTAGAACTCGAAAACCTCCAAAAATCGAAACAAAAAACCCTAGAAACTACACAAAACTACTTCTAAAATTATTTACAATATTGGGTTATAATTACATAACAAGAAATCGAAATTGTGTGCGAAAGCTTACCGATGGATATGTGTTAATCTCTAAACCGAAAAAAAAAAACGATGAAGAAAAGGAGAGCACTCCTCCAAGCAGGCGGTCGAACGGTCGAACAAGGGAAATAGAAAGAAGGTGAAAAGGAGAGAAATTTCCGAAATAAGATATTTGCTGGGATATTGATTAGGCTTGAACTCTATCAAAGAATATGAATAGACGTGTAGTTTGAACTCCCCAAAAATAACGCGAACTAAAAGAAGCTAAATAATAACTTACCTTTTACAATCAAGCAAAATGGCAGAAAAATCCTTACTGCAAACACTGAATAATGTACAAATTACATCTTTGACCTTTTTTATTTATATATGTTAACAACTTGCCTAAAATAATGGGATTAATCTGAATCATCCAAAATATCAATCCAATGGCTATAATAAATCCCCACCGTCTCATATAAGGGGGGGTGTCCCATTTGAACAAAACCTTATATATATATATATTGGATATGGATGCGGGTTTAGATATTGGAGATCCATTTTACGACATAGATCCATAAGATAGTCTTACGAGAGACCTTCACCCAACAAAATGTTGGCGTTGGCTTTGTCAAGTTTACCAAGTTTTCACACCTATTCTTAATTTATTTGGAATATTATAAAATGAATATTTAAAAAAAATAGATGAGTGAAAATCCAAATGGGATATTATATATGTTCTAAAAAGTATTTCATCTTCTATTCCACCGCAAGAATAATTATCACGTGTATAAAAACTATCATATTAAAAATCCGTAATTTATTCTTGATTTATGTTTCAAAACTTATGCCAACCAATTCGAGTTGGCGTTCATGGAACATTTGAGCATCCAAAGAACTCCTAACCGGTTAAGAGTTGTTTTAGGTCTTGAATGCACTCCGTGTAGTATCTACCATAAAATCACGCCAGACTGTGTAATTCTATATGAATATTTACTCATTTATAATAAATCTACGGTTATTATGCACATGGAGTATTCCTCCATCTACATCATGAAATAAACCATTGTTGTATTTATGGGGGACGTTATTTGCACCCCATTTTTTCTTTAAATACACCTACTACTAAAACCCACTTATTTACTTAATACACCCCCTTATATTTTCTATTTTACTTTTTTCCCAGATAATCTGAATTTTGCACCCTAAAATATACACACACCTATTTTTCTTGCACTATCCACATCAAACACACACTCCCTTCTCAAGTACGCATTTCTTGGTGATTTGACACGATTTTTGATAGTCTGAATTTTTAATTAAATGGAAGTTGAAATATTGTTAGTTCAATTCTAGAATCAGTGGATGGAAATGACACAATTGTTTTCTGTAAGTTTTGCACGATTGTGGCATATTTTTCTAAAATAAATGGCACGATCGTGTTATCTTTTTGTAAAATAAAATGGCACGATCATGCCATTTTTTTGTAAAATAAAAAGTTAAGATCGTGCCATATTTTTGTAAAATAAATGGCACGATTGTGCCATATTTTTGCAAAATAAAATGGTATGACCGTGCCATATTAAATTAGCATGATCGTGCCAATTCGGACAGAAAATTGACATGTATGTTGCAACAACAATTTCGAATGCAAAAATTATGTAAAAATAGAAAAATAAGATACTTTAAACAATAAAATAATATGATCCTTGCATTATCGGTGTTGATTGTGTGGTCCATATTTGGAACAATGTGGCTGTTGAAAAATTAGGGTTTAGAGAATTATTTTTGCAGATTTTGTGGAGAAAGAAGAAGAATGTGAGTGGGGGCAGGGAAGAAGAATGTAAGCTTGAAAAGATGATGGGGGTGTATTTAGAGAATTGGTGGGTGTGTTTAGAACTTTTTTATGGTAGTAAGGGTATTAAAGGTTTTAAAGTGATCTTTGCTTTTAGGGCGGATCACTCTAAGTCAATGGGGTTGACCGAAATCCTCTTCCCGAGGGGAAGTCTTCAAGTTTTTTTCTCCTAGAGCTAGAAAATCCTTTGATTGAGAACTTGCCTACACAAACGCGCAAATGTTCCGGGAGGCCCCTCCGAAGCTCAAGTCGGCCACGGTAAATGAGAGAATAAGACAAAGAATCTTGAATTAAAAACGCATAGTAGGATTATGAATTAATCAACTTACGTATAATAGGAGATACCTTTTTATACCTGGGATATGGGCCCCATGGGACGTGTAGAAGAATTTGGCCTATGGGTCGGTCTGTATAGGAGAAATTGGCTTATTGCCCGATCCCGGACACCATTGGCGGATAATTTATTAAGAGCCCATTGGGCAATTAATATTAAATACATATATATAAATTGAATTATATATTAATTAATTAAATACTATTTTTGTCCCAAACATAAACCTCCCAACTCGTGTGCTGCGGAGGGATGAAGAAGTGCGGGAGCTAATCCAGTGTAGAAATATCTGGCTTGTCGTGTTGTATATCTTGTCTTGCCTTTGGAAATCTTTGACCACTTTTGCATATGGACACTTGGAAGGAGAGCTTGTGACCATGTCTTCCAAAGATAATATTTCTCTCTCTACCTTTCAACTTTAAATTTTCTTACTTTGTAGAAGACTTAGGAAATTTCATTAAAGTTGAGGTGAGAGGTGAGGTGCGAGTAGGAGTGATGAGTGAAGTGTGTCAAAAGGAGAGAGAGATGAGAGTACCATAGGCGGTAGAGGGTGCCCTGGGGCCCCTTCCCGAAGTGGGCAAGGATGCCCACTTGGTGCCTTCCCCGCGGCCACAAAGGTGCGCCCGGGCATCCCAAGCCCCTTGTCCATTTTCCTTCTCGTTTTATCCCATCTTGTCCCGAGTTTTCATATATTGCAAGTCATATCCCGGATTTCGGTACTTCTTCCATACTGCTTGGAGGTCGAGGTGTTACTGGGCGTTCAGTTTCTGGTTCAGTCATTGCATTTCCACCTTTTCCACGGAGTTTGATATTCCTCCTATTGCTCCAGAGTTGCATTTTGATGGTGAGGGAGTAGTAGAGCTTGAGCGGATTTGAGCTCAAGTGATGAGTCTTCTATTAGTCCAAATAGTTATGAAAATCTAGAGAGGGGGGTGAATAGATTTTCCTGATTTTCCGATTTACGCCCTCTTTTTCGAATATGAAAAGGGTGAAGAAATAGAAGTGCAGAAAATAAATCAACCCACAAAGATTTAAAGTGGTTCAACTCACCTAGAGCTTAATCCACTACCACCCAAAGATGTTCAAATGGATTTTGAAAAGGAAAAAGTTTATTAATAGATACCAAACTATTACAACATTTACCTTGAAGAGAACCACACTCTTCTTACAACAACACCTATGAAGAGCACCAAACTCTTCTTAAAACAATGAAAAGCACCAAACTCTTCAACACATATATAATCAACCAAGTGTGTTCTTACCACAAGAACACTTAACAAGTATGTCTTGTTTTTATGATTTGAACCAATCAAGATTACAACTCAAATGAAGTATACAACTTTGTAAGTGAAGAACAAAGAATTTGCTGAGTTTTTGCTTGTTGTGTTGTATGCTTGTGTTATATATTTGATCCATCAATCCTTCATCTATTAATATGAGAGCTCCAAGATGTAATCTCCAGAATTTCCCTGATTTTTCGATTTTACGCCTTCTTTTTCGAATATAAAGATGGTGAAAAAATAAAAGTGCAGAAATATAAACAACACACAATGATTTATAGAGCTTAAACCTACCTAGGGCCTAATGCTCTACCACCCAAGACGTCCGAATGGATTTCCAAAAGGAAAAAGTATATTAATAGATACCAAACTATTACAACTTTTACCTTGAAGAGTACCACACTCTTCTTACAACACCACCAATGAAGATTACCACAATCTTCTTACAACAATGAAGAGCACCACACTCTTCAACACCTAATCAACCATGCGTGTTCTTACCACAAGAACACTAACAAGGATGTCTTGTTTTGGATGATTCAAACCAATTCAAGATTACAACTCAAATGAAGTATACAACTTTGAAGTGCAAGTGTAATCAATAATGAAGCCTAATACTCATGATGTGCAAGTGTAAGACTTAGACTAAATACAACAAGTATGTTGAAAGTGAAGAACAAGAAGTTTTCGATTTTTACTTGTTGTTTGTATGCTTGTGTTGTTGTATTGATCCGTCAAGCCTTCAAGTATTTATAGGAGAGCTCCGTGATTTGAATACCAACATAGGCTCCTCCTAGAAGAGTAAAATCTATAAAAGAAATGCCAAACAATTGGAGAAATGGTCATTTAGAATCAATTCATCATTTCATGAAAAGTTGTATCTTTGCAGCGGATAGTTTACGATAAAACCTTAGGGGCGACGGTTGACCCTAATATGAAAAAGACGTTGAGAATATTTAAACATGGGTTGCCCTGGGGGTGGGCCGGTCAACCAGGGGTTTGGACTGGTCCCCTTGGTTCAACCGGTCTCCTCGAGTCGAGAGAAAATAGAGGAAAAAAAATAAACAACATGGCACCTGGTCGACCACACCGGTCGACCAAGTTGACCTCAATTCGTGAGCCCCACGGCTTGTTCTCTATTTTGTGCAACTTTCAGTGCGGGTTGCTCTATAGAGCGACCGATCAACCTAAGTATAGAGAAGTTGTATGCAATTTTGTCAAAAATAAAGTTCAAGAAATACTCCAGAAAATTAGTAAAAGTCTTTTAAATTATTTTGAAGTATTTGGACAACATTTGGGAACATTGTTTTGGTATAAAACTCAATTATATGAAATCATCATAATTAAGATAAAAATATTTATCTAACAAACTCCCCCTTTGATGATTAAAAAACTATCCATTTTAAGTAGCACTTTTCATGATGAAAATCATAAGGATAGAGCAAAACGTTTTCAAAATATTTTATATAAGCTCTCCTATCAACATGCTAAATAAAAATAAGCATATAATCAATTAACTTAAAAGCTAAAAGCTCAGCTTTTGCAAATATGATTTGAAGTTCAAGAGCTTAAAATCTCCCCCTATCAAAAATAAGTCAGTAGTCATAAATAATATTCCATTTTGCAAATATTAGTCCAAAATTCATCCACAACTTATAGCTTTTTCATTCGCACTTACAACTTTTTTTTAGAGCTTTTTCTACCTCATTTGATCTTAACATAAGCTAATGAGCTCATTCCATTTTCCTCCCCTTTGGAATCATCAAAAGAATATTATCACAATAAAAACATAAAAAATAGACATCAAAGTGCGCATTGAATCGAATCAATATCATGCCATTAAGGGAAAAGCTTAGAGTTCCAAAATGTAGGGGCAATCATTAGGAGGAAGTATATAGAAGCTCATTTGATGGATAAAACATGATCTCCATAAAGATATAACTCAATGAAAATCAAGAGAGTCATGTAAAAGATGAAATTTTCATTGAGGCATTTTATCAAACGCTTGGCATGCATAGGATAAAATCAAAGTTGTATAAGATATTGGAATATCTATTATACCCAAAACAGTCAACACCAATCCTAATTCTACAATCATATATCAACAACATACATAATTCCCATCACAAGAATACAAGAATCATACAAATACATCAAGTATCAACATATTCTCAAGGGTTCAACCCAATTGAGATTAAAGAGGGAATTAAACTTACTAATGATTGGAGAGGATGAATAATATGGAAGATATATACATTAAAGAAGCTCAATATAGTAGAAATTGAAAGAGATAATCATTTTGAGTGATAAGTTTGTGAATTAGGTGAATGGGTGTTAAGTTTGGAAAATAAACCGAATGAGAAGGCGGTAATGTAGAAAGTGCAAAAATGCAATTTTTTACCCCTAAGTTTTCAAAATGCACAAATGCAATCATAGAACTTATTCGATATGCATTATGCCTAAGCAAGCTCGAATTGAAGTAAAAACTCGGTGGCTAAAGGTTTGGTAAAATATCCGCGGGTTGATCTTGAGATGGAATAAAACACATCTCAATTTTTCGTTGAGAAACACACCCTTAGAAAAAAATATCGAACCTCAATATGTTTAGTTCGGTTATGATGAACTAGATTTTGAGCAATGTTTATAGTGGACGTATTGTCACAAAAAATAGGAACATTTTCAAACAACATTTGTAGTCCGCTAAAGTTTGTTTCATCCAAAGAAGTTGAGTACAACAAAAAGCCCTTAAATATATTCGGCCCGCCATTGATAAAGCTACACAATATTGTTTTTTTGAAATTAAGATACTAGGCAATCGCATAAAAATTGACATGATCTGAAGTACTTTTGCGATCATCAATATTTTCCGCATAGTCCGAATCACTATATCATTTTAAAGAAAAAACTTTCATTCTTTAGATAAAACAAGCCATACGAAGTAGTGTCTTTCAAATATCAAAAATTATTTTAATGGCACTTAAATGAGATTCTTTGTGATTGCTTTAAATTTGAGCATATAGGCATACGTCATGAAGAATATCGGGTCTACTTATGGTTCAATAAAGTAAACTACCAACCATACCTTGATATTTTGATTCATCAACCTACTTGCCCTTTTCATCTTCGCTCAAGCTTGATATTTGTTGCCATAGGAGTAGCAAATCGGTTCTTTCTTCTTCAATCCCGAACTTCTTTAGAAGCTCTTTGGTGTATTTGGATTTAGAAGCCCAAGGAAGAAATTAAGTTCTTCCATCATGATCATCTCAAATTCACCTTGTATAAGCTTAGAAAATCTCTTGCATAGAGACTCATTAATAGCACCAAAAATTATATCATCAACATAAATTTGTACTAATAAGCAATCTTGCCCTTTTTCAAAAACAAAAAGATTAGTATCAACTTTACCTCTTGAAAAATCATTTTGCAAAAGAAAAGAACTAAGTCTATCAACTTTCCCCTGGAGCTTCATTTCCTCCAAATATGACTTTTGCGCCTCTAATCTCCTTGAATTTTGATAGATTTTTCTTGTTTCTGTCATATGTCCGGAACACCACTATCCATGTACCAAGTTTCTTGGCACTCGGTTGTTCCTTGAACCTACAATCAAGGAAATTAGTTTTTAGGTACCCATGCTTGTCCGGGTCCCGAGGGGTTAGTCTTTGTAAGATAATCCAACCAACCTATAGCCAAATGATTTGACTCAAGAGGTTGTCATCTATCTCGTGCCATAATCATAACTCACTTTGGCAAATTGCTTGGGGGCTTTAGGTTCATACAACTGTCTCTTTTGTCTATATGCCTTTGTGTGTGTATTTTTGCAATTGCCTTCTTTGGGTAGTTGTGATATTTAAGTGTAGTGCCTGGTGCATATGTGTCTTTGATGATAGCTCTTTTGCCTTTAGAATGGCCTTTCTTTGAGTTCTAGGCCTTTGCCATTTGGGCTTATATTCCATAGGTCTTTGCTCATATTTCACATTATTCCAATCACCTTGACTTGGGTAAATTCTACCATTTCCATCATATGTGTTTCTTTGATAAAACTTACAGGGTTTTTGGTAGCTCTGTTTCTTCTTCACGAGTAATTCCTATTTGGAGTTTGCTTTGAGGAACTCTGATTTTCTTCTCGGATGTCCTCTCGGATACTTAATCTGCCGTTTTCCTTTTCCTTTATATCTAAGGCCAGTTTGTTTCGATTGTGTTTTGGAGTGAAAGTGGGTGAAACATTTGGTGTCTTGGGTTTTGAGATACTTCATTACTTGAAGATCCTTTTTCCAAGATCACTCGGGAGTTTGACCAGCACAAAGGAATTGAATCCTATGCCTGTCTTATCCCCACACTCTTTTTGGCTCATAATAAGGTCATCCAATGATTTAGATGCCTTAGTGAATGAAGGAATCAAATTTTTGAGATCATGTTCCCTCTTTTCTATAGCACTATCTCTCGCTATTAGTTTAGCATTCTCGGCCTTGACTCTTTGTTCTCATTAGCTATATGACTTAGAGTACTCGGCTCCTTAGTCACCGTTTTGTGAGTTTTAGCTCTTGAAATGGGCATTTTTTCTCATTTAATAGTGTGTGTGAGGATTTAATGTGCTCAAAATCTTTCATCATTTTGCCTAATGAATCATAAAGATCAGTGGGTGTTGAAGTGTGTGTGTCACAATCACTATCACTAGAATACGAGTGAGATGAGTTAGAGTGTACCTCATCTTCTTGGTCGGGAGTTGATCTTGTTCTTTAGCCATTAGATGGATCATTGCTTCTTCTTCGAGTCACTTGAGTAGTCAACTTCACTGCTCTGAAGTCTCTTCGCTTCTTTTGACTTAGCCATTGTCTCAAATCTCGTGACCAACATTGCCTTTTTCTTTTCCTGTCTTCTTTCTCAAGACTCTTCTTTCTTCTTCATTCATGCATTTATTGACTACATGATATGAGAAATAATAGCAAAATGTCCTGGTTATCCGCAATTCCAACACGGGTTTTCAACTTTTGGTCGACTCTTTCATTTCTTGGGTTGTCGACTCTTTGATATTGGACCTTTTGATGCTCGGCTCTCTTTGGTGGCCTATCTTCCCTTGACTTGGAGGGAGTGAATGTCTTCGGAGGATTCACCTTTGTTTCTTTTGTAGTTCTTGTTGAAGAAGTCGTTGAATCTTTTAACCATCGTGGCAATATCCTCCTCGATCAATGGCTTCTTTGGCCTCGGCTCTCTTCCCATCCCCGACTATAAGTGCAATTGTTTTGGGTATAGTTTGTCTCCTCTTGATCTTTTCTTCTCACTCAAACTCGTAGCCTTTGAGGTCCGAGAATAGCTCATGGTTGGATGTTGTTGTCGGGTTCATTGAATGTCTCGAGCCATGACCTTCATTTCCCATTCACCGGGAGGCTTCTCGATCTTCATACACATTTCTTCATGTGTATATTCTTTCCCAAGTCTTTGATAGTTCATTGGTAATCTCGGTGAATCGAGCATCCAAATGATCGAGTCTCACTGCAAGCATTTTAAAATTTTCAAATGTTTTTACAAAGAACGGACAATTTGTTTTCTTTAATTTGCTCGAGATCCTTCACAAGTTAAAGTTAATTTATCCCGATTTGTTTTGCGGTTTGTGAGATTTAACTTTGTTGAACATTGCTTTGTCCAAGGTCTTGTAAAGTATGTCCTTGGCCACATTGTCCAATTTGTATCTTTTACTGTCCTCGTTTGTCCATTCAATCCTGGGTTTCTCAACCAGGGTCGTGGTCTTTCTTCACAAACTTCTTCTCCTTCAAATGTTCAACACTCTCTCCTTCTGTTGTGTTCACTTTCGGATTTGCGGTGGCCCATCCTCTATCACTATCCACATTTCATCATGTAAAGGCGATAGATGAGCACGCATACGAATTTTCCATCATCAAATTTCTCAATAATGAATATTGGAATGCGTGTCAAATTTGCTTCCATGATAATAACTTTCTTTGAATATAAAGAGTTTTGAAAAGGCAAGTGTTAAAGGAATCTTTGAAAGATTGGAGATCTAGTTCAATAACCAGTCGCGGAAGGCTCAATGAACCAACCGCTCTGATACCACTTGTAGGTCCCAAGGGGTGTGAGTAATGTTTAGAAGGGGTTGAATAAACCTTACCAACTTTTCGATTTTAGTCCTTTTAAAATAATACGAGTTAAATACACAAAATTAAGTCCTTGGGGGACAAACTAAATTAGTTAACCAAAGAGAGTTAGCCACTCAACAAACTCGATTGAGTGTTGATAGAATAACTCAATTGTTTAGTCTAAACCTTAACTTGGGCCGTGATGAGATTTTCTCGTGGAAGACTTAACACCCTTAAATTTGATTAAGCTTTGTTTTAACACTTGGTTTTAGTACTTTGATAATTATCGATTCGATAGCAAATTATCAAGAAATATAAAATGATGTGCGAAATAAAATCTTTGAAATGTAAATGACACAATAATTTTTATAGAGGTTCGAAGATGGGGTAATTCTTCTACTCCTCTCTTCTCCGGCTCTGGAGGAATCCACTAAGTATTGATAAGAGTACAAAGTGGTTAACAGTCCCGGATACAAGTCTTGATCACACAAAAGTGACTTGCTCCTTTGGGATTGATCCTGAGTTGCCTTGATCACACAACCCCGGCTTCTCGTCCGACTCGGCTACTTCACAGGGCCGCTTTGCGCTTGCTACTTGACTCACTTGCTCAAGCTTCTTGGATTTGATCACGAAGCCCTCAATAACTTGAGACTGGTTTGACCTTGAACCTTCCTACAATCCTCCTTGGAAAGTAGACCCTATTGATTCTTCAAAAGTTTCCTCTTCAACAGTTTGAAGTTGTCTTTCCTTCACGAGTTAGTGTTGGATCAATTTCCTTCGAGATTTAAGCACGAGGATTTTTCTTGAATAACTTGAGAATATATTGCGAGTTACTGATTTGAATAATTGCTTGAATGTTCATTGTTCGGGTATGCAAGGTAACATTTTCTCAAAGTGATTCATCATCCTTTTATAGTGAACTTTCAAAAATCGCCCGTTGAAGAGATAGGCTGATTTTCAAAAGTCACTTGTGTTCGTTGGCTTGTCTTGTTGCGATCCTTGATGTTGACATTTCCTCGTATTAAATGAATATTCACTTTTGAGTCGACACGAGTGCAGATGCTTCCCATTGGTTTATTCCTTTTGCACGCTTCTCCGGGATCAACACTTTAGGACATGGCGACATGGAAGTATTACTTATTTAAGTAAACTTCTTGACTTAACGGATTCTTTTCGATTGTCTTGACTTGATTGACCGGTCTCTAACTTCCCCAAGTGACTTGAGTTAGCTTCCAATCAATGGATGACTCATTTGTCACTTCAACTTGACACTTGGCTTCTTGAGTTGACTTGACGATACTTCACACAAACAGTATCCCGATTGATACTACTTGATCGAGTTCTTGACTTCTCCTCCTTGCCATACTCAGTTGTTTCATAGCGGAGTCTTCATTTCAGTCTTCAGTTGACTTCTTGTATCCTTAGGCATAGCTGACTTGACTCAGCTCATACAACCCTATCTATTACAATACAAATTACAAGGAAAATGGGGTGCCAACTTTCTAGTCTAAGTTTTACATGGCATTCATCAAAATCTAAACAATAAATTTCCCAACAAAATGGCATAATAGTAACTAGCCAAATGCCATAAATCACGCCCCTACAATCAAGGGATTGATTAATATCACGTTTCCATAACTGAATTGTGCACCATTTTAATAGTTGAACTTTACACCATTTAATAACTGATTGTACACCATTTTATACCTAACAGTGCATCATTCTATAACTAATTGTACACCATTCAATCCCATCGATTTTTATAGGATTTGATTTTACGACTGTTCACGCTTTTCATTCAGTTGTGGTTTACTCACAATGATGTACAATTAATTATACAATGATGCACAGTTAGATATAAAATGGTGCAAAGTCAGCTATTAAATGGTGCACAGTTCAGCTATTAAAATGGTGCATAATTCAATTATGGAAACATGATCTTTATCATATCAATGATTGTAGGGCATCATTATGGGAATGTGGTTACACCATTTTATCTTTATAGGGTTTTTAGATGATTGATGTACATTTAGTCATACAATAATGCACCGTTAGATATAAAATGGTGCACAGTTAAGTTATTAAATGGAAAGATGGTTACACCATTTTGTCTTTATAGTTCCTTTAGATGATGTACAATTAGTTATACAAAGATGCATTGTTAGATATAAAATGGTACAGTCACTTATTAAATGGTGTACAGTTCAACTATTAAAATTGTGCACATTGTTAGATATAAAATGGTACACGATCGATTATTAAAATTGTGCACATTGTATGCGATTCAACTATTAAATGGTACACGCACTACTATTTTAATAGCCGAATCGCACCATTTAATAACTAATGTGCATCATTTTATATCTAATGATGCATCATTATATAACTAATTGTACATCATCTAAAGGAACTATAAAGACAATGATGTAACAATGTATCATTTTATAACTAATTGTACATTATCTAAAAACCTTATAAAGATAAAATGGTGTAACCACCTTCCCATAATGACGCCCTACAATCATGGATGTGATAAAGATTACATTTTCTTAACTGAATTATGCACCATTTTAATAGTTGAACTGTGTACCATTTAATAACTAATTGTGCACCATTTTATATCTAACAGTGCATCATTGTATAACTAATTGTACATCATTGTGAGTAAACCTCAATTGAATGAAAAGCGGGAACAATCGTAAAATCAAATCCCATAAAAGGGTGTAGAATTAGTTATACAATGATGCACTGTTAGATATAAAATGGTGTACAATTAATTATACAATGATGCATTTTTAGATATAAAATGGTGTACAGTCAGTTTTTAAATAGTGTACAGTTCAACTATTAAAATGGTGCACCATTCGATTATGGAAACGTGATATTAATTAATCCCTTGATTGTAAAGGCGTGATTTATGGCATTTTGCTAGTTATTATTATACACTTTCCACCTAATAATTAATTGATAAATCAGTTATTTTTAATAGCAATATGGACCCTTGAATAAAGGGTGTGGATGAATTGGATTAATCCACTCTGCCACACGGTAAGCCCCCTACCACATTTGATCTTAATCCTATATATATATATATATATATATTCCCCGCGGCATTCAACGACTCCAAGTGACATTTTTGTCTCGCAACATGCAACGTCCTCCACGACACACTTACTTCCTAATAAATTAAAATAAATATTCTAATATATATATATATATATATATATATATATAGGATCTGGTTCAAATGAGACCACCCTCCCTAGGTGAGACAAGATAGACTCATCTTACCGTTGATCTTAAAAAATGAAGGGATGTGATTAGTTCAGGTTTTTTTAATTTCCCCGATTTCCGCCAATTTAAGGGTAAGGTGGTAATTTTATGGGTGAAATTGAAACCTATAGAATTTTGTGGCGGAATTTAAGGAACCCTTTTCTTTCCAAATATTTTTATTTTACAAAGATAGTTAGGGTTCTTCTACTGCATAATTAGATATCAAATAATGCATATTTAGTTGTTTTGTTGGCGGTGTTTTTACGAAAACAATACGAGAATTGAATATAACGTCTCGCATATTTAGTTATTCTACACTTTGCATAAATAGGATCAATATAATGCATATTTAGTTATGAAAATGGGATGTTGCTTTTGGAAATTATGAAAATGGGATGTTACATAATGTCTTTGCATATTTAGTTATTCCACACTGCATAGATAGTTTCTAGATAATGCATAGTTAGTTGATTTTGTTGCATAGTTTATGACGTCTTGCATAGTTGAGTATTTTGTACTACATATTAGTTTTTTTACGCCGCATAGATAGTTTTTCGGATAATGCATATTTAGTTGATTTTTGTTGCATATTTTAAAATATGTAATATCCTACGATATATGCATCGTTTCATAATTATCTATGCAACATTTCATAAGTATTTATACATCATTTCATAAGTATCTATGCATCATCTTATTCGTGAAAATTACGAGTTTTCTAAGAGTTTATCTTAATGGCCGCTTTCAAGTTCTCTATTGATGTCTACACGGATGCATCGTCTTATTCATGGTTGTTTCTTCATTGGAATATAAATCATCTTCTTCTTCACAATTTTTTTCTCTGTTAAATCGAGTTTATAAAGTGTAGGTTAAATATAAACGAGTTGAGTTCTTCATCGTTGTTTTTCATTTGAAACATAAATTGCATCTTCTTCACTTTGTTTTTTTTTCACGATTCGAGTTCTTCCATTTGCGTTAATGGAGGAATCGAGAAAGAGGGAGAGATGGAGAGAGACGTGTGTGTGTGCGTGAGAGAGAGAGAGACATGATATTTGAGAGATGGATGAGAGAAAAAGAGATTTGATTCCATTTTTATAACTACCTTGTTATGTTATTTTACCCTATTACCCTTATGTTGATTAAATTAATATTTTAATATATTTTTTATCAATTAAATCACACCAATTGAATAATAGTGGGGGATAGTTGAGATTAGTCCATTGTGTCTCACCTAGGGACATGGTCTCACTTGATCCTCTCCCTATATATATATATATATATATATATATATACACATGGTATGTAGATATATTTGCAAATAATAATGATAAAAAATGAAGGAAAACAAAACCGAAGCAGGAGGTATTGAGAGCCATTGACCCAGAGTCCACTCGACTTATTTTCTTCTCTAACGACAAAATATAGATTTATCTGAAATAAATTATCTTATTGAAATGAGAGACAACTAATTTAGGTAATCTCTATTTAAGATCACAAAAATTTATGTGAGATCGTTTTATGAAAATAAATCTAGTGAGATGGAGCTCCACATGGTCCCCCATATTTCTCTCTCCTTTTCCCCCTCATTTCTATCTCCTCTCACTAGTCCTATTTTCTCTCTCCTTACTATCCCTCCAAATCTCTCATGGTTCTCTCCATCTCTCCCCATATCCCACTCATTTGGTGGTCCCCCTATCTCTCTTCTCATTATCACCCTTTCTCTCCTCCCCAACGTCCTTCATTTTATGTCTACACGCATGACACAAAGAAAAAAGATGAGGAAAATAAAGTATCATTTCTTATGAAAAAAAATATCACTATTTATTAAAAAGGTATCACATTTAGACTCGAAAAAAATCGCTTCTTAGGAAAAAAGTATCACTTTTTATGAAAAAGTAACACTATTTATTAAAAAAGTATCACATTTAGACTCGAAAAAAATCACTTCTTATGAAAAAGTATCACTTTTTATTAAAGGAAAATATCACTTTTTATTTTAAAAAAATATCACTTTTGTTTTGATAAAGTATCACTTCTTATGTAAAACGTATCACTTTTTATAGAAAAATATCACTTCTAATTAAAAAGTATAACTTCTTATTAAAAGCAAAGTATCACTTTTTATTAAAAAGATATCGTTTTCTATTAAAATATCACTTCTTGTTAAAACAAGTATTACATTTTATTAAAAATAAAGTATAACTTTTATTATAATAAAATATCATTTTTATTAAAATAGTATGACTTCATATGAAAACAAATATCACTTCTTATTGAAACAATGTATCACTTTTTATTGAAAAATTATCAATTATATTATGAAAAGTCTTATATTTTTGTGTGATTTTTGTATCTAAAATATCAGTGTAGAGAGGGGGCGATAGATAGAGATAGAGAGGAGCGAGAGAGAGGAGGACCACGAGAGGAGTAAAATGTGAAAAGAGAGAGAACAATAGAGCATATCACATGAGAGTGAGAGGTGAGGAGAGAGAAAGGAGTGGGGACCATTGAGAGGAGAGGAGACCACTTGGAGCTCCATCTAACTAATTAGATCTTTGAGACGGTCTCACAAGAGACTTCCCATTTAAGATTTAGTGGAATAAAATGAAAATCTCATACAAAACTATTTCTTTATATATATATATATATATATTTGGGAAAGCATAAAAAATTTCTATAGCTTTCAATGAATCTATCTATGATGTTTCCTTCATATTGAAGTAATGGTGCTTCTTTGTGGGTGTAATCATGTTTTCTTCTTTTGTCTAATGACAAAAGTAAAAGTGGATTCTTGCTCTACCTAATAGGAACATTGAGATTGAATAATTATTTGTCCAAAATGATGTTTTGATAAAGGAGAAATTAAGGGTCAAATTAAAAAGTTAGAAGTGAGTTTGTCCTACGTAGAAAATAGAAGATGTGTTGGCTAGCTAGTATACATACAACATCATTATAATTAAGAAGTAATATTGTATAGCATAAATACTCTCTCCACGCGTGTCCGCATGCCCGCACGGTGTAAATCTCAGTGGAATTCAAGATCTGGACTTGACTTGTCATTAGAGTCATTCAATAACGCTAATTATCAATGGATTTTAGTGAAGTGATTCTTGATCGATGATCTACTATGTAAATGCTTTTCATTAATTATATTAATAAATAAAAGAGAGGAATATTTACATTTTACTAAGTTGGAATTGTATTTATCCATCATCATCATTTGTTTGGAATTTAAAAGTTTAACATGGAGTCCATTGGGTTCGCTATACCGCGTAGCTTAACGCAGCGGAAATTAAAAAAATTAAAAACATGCATATAAGTTATATATAATAAAAGCCTCGGGTTCTCATAGCAATTTAACGGTCGCGCGAATTATACAAGCAGTAAAAACCAATGATAAGAGTTTTACCTAAAAAGTTTCCTTTTGAAGAAGATGTAGAAGGAATTCAAATTCCTCACAGAAGGGTAAATGCTCGTATCACGATCTCGCAGAAGTCCAAGCGTCCCTCATCTAAAGCCTGTCCACACAATGGATGGTTAACCCGGATAATAAATTTCGCTAGTAATTTATAACCCGCTTCAATGTTCAATCTCAAATTTGGAGTGAACAACTATCATTAACTCAACCGGTGAAATTAATAAATATTGTTGTCTAGTTAAACCAAAAAGGATTCTTGATTTTTCCTACAATGAGAAGAAAGAAGAAGAAACACTTGGAGAGAGAATAAGGGGATAGGCATTTTTTCAAGAGAAGACGCCTAATGATTTTTCTCTGTTATTATGTATCACTTATTCTTCTGCTAATTGTTAAAGATATATACTTATATGATTCATCCAATGTTCATAAGAGTGTCCAGGTTCAAAACCTAAAATCAGTAGGAGAATATTATAGGATAATCTCAATTGATCCTACGATTTCTTGCCATATCCGGATAACCCTTATTCGGATATTCACAAGAAAAATCCTTCCATCTTTTTCTTTTTTTAAATTAGCCGGATGAGTCTATCCTTGTGGGCTTTAATAAATATTGGATTGGACATTTAATTATAAAAGTCCATCAATTAATTTTAATTAATTGATCCATCCATATTTAATTAATTTGATCAAATCAATTTCATCTAGCCCAAATAAATAATCCAATTATTTATTTGGCTATATTTAACTATTAAGTATAGTCTTTCATAAATTTAATTGATTTCATCAGTTAAATTATTTTTCACTCCAAAGACTTCCTAATCTAATTAGGTCTAATTAAATAATTTAATTATTTAATTCAATCATTGAATTAAAATCAAGCCACAATTAAGTCTCTATCAATTAATTGTATCCAACCTTTTGGATTATTTTCGATTGAAGAAATGACACCAACCATATATTTTGTGTGTGACTAGCAAAGAGTTTACAATTTTTGTAACTTACGAATAATAGTTATTCAATTAATTAATCTAATTAATTAATACGTTTTGAAATTAACTCTTTAATTCCAAAAACCTACAAATCATGGGATCATCTAGCAAGTAGCATGATCGCCTAGAAATAGGTGAAATGGCGAGTAAATCTATTTCAATTGGGGTTGCATACATGTACGGTTCTTTCGACAACTAATCTCTCGATTAAATCTTGGGCATTGATTATAAGTCGAAACACACTTGATTTAATAACTGTGATTCAATTTTAAGTTCTAGTAATTTCTTTACAAATCAATATTCATCATGTATTGGCCAAGGTCTTTAAATCATGAACTATGAAAACACAGGAGATTCACTTGTCAACAAACAAGTGTCGAATTCTATGTTGGCCACTGATTAACCTCTATGTACACTAGTGTAACATCCAAAATATCCCCTTTATGATTGTCAAACAATCAGAAGATAAATCAAAATATTACAGGATGTACATAAGGTTACTATCGTGCCTCAAGTCTAAGGACTAATCATGTACTATCGCAATGTAGAAATTATTAATTCGACAATAAATATTCCGATTAAGAATTTCCATTAGGTCATGTTCGATGTACTTGTTCTCTAACAAGCACCCACATATATGCATTTGCGTCACTACGCTAATATTAATGGAATGCAACATCCTCGTCATACAAGTATACATCATATGCACAATTCTTGCTAGGCTTCAATGCCTATCTTGAAAAGCTCATTGACTTGGAACTAATTTAAGATGAAAGCCTTAGAGACATGTTCCATGATCGCCATCAAATGCGCGGCCATGTCCCATAACTTAATATGATATAAGGACTTTATCAAACTTATAATTAATAGTATTAAATGCAAATCAAATGATAAAGAAATGACCTTATAAATATGATTCTCATTAAAATTATCTTTACAAGTAAAATAAACTACTCTAACAATCTCCCATTTGCCCTACCTCCAATCGTCCATGTATCTTTAGGCCCATCTTCTCGAGATGTCCGTCGAATACCTTTTATGATAAGGGTTTAGTTAGTGGAGTGCTACATTTTTCGTTGAAGCGACTCGATCCACAACGACGTCGCCTCTATCAATGATCTCTCGGATCGGATGGTATCGTCTCATAATTAGCAATCGGAAGATAAATCAAAATATTACGGGATGTACATAAGACTACTATCGTGCCTCAAGTCTAAGGACTAATCATGTACTATCGCAATGTGGAAATTATTAATTCGACAATAAATATTCCAATTAAGAATTTTCATTGGGTCATGTTCGATATACTTGTTCTCTAACAAGCACCCGCATATATGCATTTTGCGTCACTACGCTAATGTTAATGGAATGCAACATCCTCGTCATACGAGCATACATCATATGCACAAGTCTTGTTGGGCTATTCATATCCTATCTTGAAAAGCCCGTTGACTTGGAACTAATTTAAGATCAAAGCCTTAGAGATATTTTACATGATCGCTATCAAATGCGCGACCATGTCCCATAGCTTAATATAATCTAAGGACTTTATCAAACTCACAATTAATAGTATTATAAATGCAAATCAAATAATAAAGAAATACCTTTATTAATATGATTATCAATAAATTGTCTTTTGTAACGACCCAATTTTATGAAATTAAAGTATTCTAAATATATTATTAAGAAAACACAAATTTATAATTAAAGTGATCTCAATAATTATCAAAAATTTGATTTAGAATTTTTAATTCTTAAGGAAAAAAATATAATGATAATAATAATAATGATAATAATAATAATAATAATAATAATAATAATAATAATAATAATTATAATAATAATAATATTACATCTTCCAAATTAAATATCCAACAATTATTCCAAGCATAAACTGAAAAATTAAAGACATAAAACGAAAATTTAGTTCGATCATAATTATTTAAAATATAAATATAACATGATTTATTCCACCATCCACAACATCATATCTTGTACCAATTCCTCAACGAAAGTCATGATAATAATAGGGTGATCTTCATCTCGCTCGATAGAGATATATCTCAATATTTAATATAACATGAAAAGCATTCACATAATTACAACAATAAATTCATTAATTTTCTATTTTTCCTCCGATCGCCGCGATTCTTTGCATATAGTATTGCGGTTCACCCAAAGATACGTTTGATCTCGGACCCTTTTTATGGCCCCTAACTTATATGAATTTATTTCCTCTGGACATATATTGCAATCAATGAAGTATAATCATGGAATATTAAATAAAGACAAATATAATAAAAATCCCTAACTTAATAATCGCAGATACTTGATGTAGAAAAATGAACAGTAAAAGTCCTAATCCTCGACCTCTTCGTTTTCTACATTAAATAAAATTATAATTAATATGTGTTTTTAATAAATCAAGCTAATTAATGAAAGAATTTGTGAAAAATATTGAAAGAGGGCTTGTGAATTGTGAATATATATATGAAACTTGAAGTAGAAAAAAATATTTATACCTTATAATTATTAGAAATGTGGTGTAAAATTGTGTATGAAATTACACATATTTATACTAGTTATTTCTAACCCCTAAACCTAAATTAGCCCCTAAAATAACTAACCCTTAAGTCCCCTAAAATAACCCCTAATTAACCCCTAAACTAATTAATGGCTATCATATTCTTCTTTCCTTAAATATAATTTCGTCCTCGAAATTTGATATCTTACCTGGAATTGTAAAACTTGGGTACTTGACACAAATCTCCTCTTCACGCTCCCAAGTAGCTTCATTTTTACGCCGTAGCGTCTCCACTTTGTACTTTGATCGGAGGAATGTCTTTATTTCTCAAATGGTGGATCTTGCATTCCAAAATAGCTTAAGTGGTGCTTCCTCGTAAGTTAAGTCAATGTTGATTGTTAGATCCTTATAATTCACGATGTGACCTGGATCATGAACATACTTTTAGTAGCATAGAGACATGAAAAATATTATGCACACTTGATAGACTTGGTGGTAATGCTATTGATAAGTTAAATCTCCATCTCGTGTAAGGATTTCAAATGGTCCGATATATCTTGGTTTAAACTTTCCCTTTTCGCCAAATCGAATAACACCTTTGATAGGAGCTACTTTCAGAAATACTTTTTCTCCTCCATCAAACTGTATATGTTTTCTCCGTCTACCAAAGATATGACTTTTGTCTATCTTGAGCCATCTTAATTTATTCGATCTCGTATCATAGCTATCTTCTCAACAGTTTGCCAAATTAATTCAGGCCCCAAAATTTTTCTTTCACCAACTTCGCTCCAATATAATGGTGATCTACACTTTCTTCCATATAACGCCTCGTATGGAGCCATCCCAATAGTCGCTTGATAACTGTTGTTATAAGCGAATTCTACCAAGGGTAATAATGTTTCCCAATTACTTCCTAGGTCGAGCACACATGCTCTCAACATATTTTCCAATATTTGTATCGTCCTTTCAGAATGTCCATCTGTGTGATAAGCCGTATTAGCTTTGTTCCCAAGGCACTTTGTAGACTTTTCCAAAACTTAGAAGTAAAACACGTATCTCTGTCTGAAACAATTGACACGAGAACTCCATGAAGTGTCACTATCTCCTCAATATAAATTTGTGCATATCGCTCCATACTAAACGTCATCTTAACGGGTAAGAAATGAGCTGATTTTGTTAAACGATCTACTACAACCCAAACAGCCTTGTTTTCCTTGACAGATGGTGGAAGCCCTACCACAAAATCCATTATTATGTGCTCCTATTTCCATTTTAGAATGTCAAGGGGTTTGAGCAAACCAGATGGTCTTTGGTGTTCGGCTTTAACTTGCTGACAAATCAAGCATTTTTCCACAAACGTTCCAATATCTCTTTTCATACTTCGCCACTAAAATATACATTAAATCACGATACATTTTTGTACCTCCCGAGGGTAGTTTGTGTATAGTGTACAAAGGAGCTTCTTCGAGACTTTCTTTTTAAGGCCTTCTTCTTTAGGAACGCATAATCTTCCTTCATAAGTCAAAGTACCATCATTTGTTATAACAAATCCTTTTACATTCCTTCACGAGATTTTTCTTTCATTTTGCTCAAAAATTTATCTCGAGATTGAGCTTTTTTATTTTCTCTTTCAGAGTAGGTTGTACCACCAAAAATGCTAGTACTATCTCTGTGCTTTTTGGTGGTACCACTACTTCAATTCTCATCCTGGCAAATTCTCCCACAAGATGTTCTTGTTCAGATATCAAGCTTCACATTTCTCCGTTTGTTTTACGACTTAATGCATCAGCTACAACATTAGCTTTACCCAGATGATAGCTAATAGTGCAATCGTAGTCATTCACCAACTCCAACCACCTTCGTTGCCTCATGTTTAGCTCTTTATAAGTAAACAGATATTCAAGATTTTGTGGTCGGTGAAGATTTCACATTTCTCTCCATATAGGTAATGGCGCCAGATCTTTGATGCATGCACTACATCAGCTAACTCTAGGTCATGAGTAGGAAAATTTAACTCATGTGGCTTTAGTTGTTTTGAAGCGCAAGCAACCACTTTACCATGTTGTATTAGCACGTATCCCAAACCTTGTTTTGATGCATCACTATAAATAACAAAGTCTTTAGTGGGGTCAGGAATTGTTAATATTGGTGCAGAAGTAAGCCTTCGCTTCAACTCCTGAAAGCTGTCTTCGCATTTCTCATTCCATTAGAACTTCTCCCATTTTCTTGTCGATCGAGTCATAGGCGCAACTATCTTTGAGAATCCTTCAATAAATCTCTCATAGTAGCTTTGCCAAACCTAGAAAATCTGCGAACTTCATTCGCATTCGTAGGTGCACTCCATTCGTTGATCGCTTCAACTTTAATCGGGTCCACTTCAATTCCTTGAGCGGTGATTACATGTCCAAGAAATACCACTCGATCTAGCCAAAACTCGCATTTCTTGAATTCCGCATATAACTTTTCCTAGCAAAGTGTTTCTAGCACTATCCTTAAGTGCTCGAGTATGTTGCTCTTTATTCTTTGAATATACAAGTATATCATCCGGACGGATTGGTCTAGATACAAATGAAACACTCTATTCATCAAGTCCATGAATACTGCTGGTGCATTACTTAACCCAAATGGCATTACTAAAAACTCATAATGTCCATATCGGGTTCTAAATGTCATTTCGAATATCACTCTCTTTAACTTTTAACGATGATATCCGGATCTCAAGTCAATCTTAGAGAAAGTGTTGGCACCTCTCGTTGATCGAACAAGTCTTCAATCCCGGTAGCGGGTACTTGTTCTTCACCGTGAGTCGATTAAGTTCTCTATAATCGATACACATTCTAACCCGACCGTCTTTTTCTTTACAAACAGAATCGGTGCTCCCCACGGTGATACACTAGGTCTAATGAATCCCAAATCCAAAAGTTCTTGTATTTGCGCCTTAAACTCTTGTAACTCCTTTGGCGCCATCCCCATAGGTGCCTTAGATATAGGTGATGCCCCGTACCAAATCTAATCCAAATTCAACCTAGCGATTTGGAGGAATTCCCGACAAGTTTTTTGGGAATACATCCAAAAATTCTTGTACAATTGGTACATCATTAGGTATCACTTAGGCTGTCGAGGTATCTACTAAAATCACTAGATATCCTTGACATTTTTTCTTTTTCAACATCTTTCTTGCCTTCATTATCGATATCACTCGTGGTAGTGCGCCTTAGACTTAATCCCATAAAATTTTATCTCATCATTTCTGGCAGTTTGAATATTATCTCTTTCTCGTGACACTTAATGTCTGCCTGATATCTACTAAGCCAATTCATACCTAAGATTACGTCAAAATCCTTCATCTTAATTATGTATAGATCAGCTTTAAGATATTTCCCCCCTATATTCACTTCAACATCCTTATTCACTGAGTCAGTTGTTATTGAATTTCCAGATGGCAAGCCAACCTCAAGCGGTTCACTTACTCTAGCACTCTTATGTCCTAATATAGCATGAAATTTTGCAGATAAAAACGAATGTATGGCACCCGTGTCGAAAAGTATAAGAGCGGTATTCTTGAGATGGTTAGCATACGACATTGTACCTGGTTACGATCGACTTCTTCCTGAGTCATAGCATACATTCGAGCTCTACCTCTAGATGTTTGTTCTCTTCTTTCCCGCTCATCTTTTAAAAGAGGACAATTAGAGACTTCATGTCCTGGCTTCTTACACTTGAAGCATTTTCCTTGTCCACCTAAACATTCTCCAAAATGATTCTTCTTGTATTTTGGGCAAGTTGGCATGTCTGCTTGCATAGTTGGGCGTGCATTTCCATTAGTCTTTATTTGTTTATTTTGATTTTGATTTTTATTATGTTTTGCCCCATCCCATTTTCTTTTCTCAGGTAAAACAACCAACTTTTGCTCCTCTTCATCCCCAGCAAAACATGCCTCCACCTCATGAGCCCTTCTCGCCATCACCGAGTACTCCAAATCTCCTTGAGCAGATATTTATCCTGATAGTTGTGCTCGAAGTCCCCTTTTGAACCTCAGAGCCTTTTTCAAATCAGTATCCACTAAGTGTGGAGCAAACTGACTTAGTTGATTGAACTATCTCTCATATTCTGTGACAGTCATGTTTCTTTGTTTAAAGTTAAGGAATTATGTCTCCTTCTTGTCTCGATATGATTGTGGAAAAAACTTTTCCATTACAATCACTTTGAACTCATCACATGTTGAAGCATTCCTCTCTTCCTCGGTCTTAGTCCTCCAATACCCTTCCCACCAATGATCAGCGTCTTCAGTGAGTTGGAAGGCAGCACATACGACTTTGTGTTCGTCTGTGCAATCAATAAGCCAAAAATTCCTCTCTAGCGATCGAAACCATTCTTCTACTCTTTGTCGGGCCATCATGTCCATTGAATGTGGGTGGACGATAGTGGCGTAGACTATTCCACAACTCATGCGTTGTTGTTGTTGTTGTCCTCGTTGTTATGCACATATCCGAGGAACTCAACAATTATTTCTCCAAAGCATAGCAGTGGTTTGATTTCTGTGTTAGTGGAGCAACCACCATTTGCTTGAGTTTATTTCTCCAAAGTAGCCATATCACTAAGGACATACATAATGTATTATTATTATTTATCCCAAGTTATTAATGGATTTTGCATGAAATATCTAACTTAAAATCTAAATATCATAACATAATGGTCAAATAAATTAGTATCAATTAAAGGACAACTAAGCTTTATATATACTATGGATTTATTTATCAACTATTGCAATACATAGACCCATCTATCTCTACTGATCCATGTCTTAATCTTCCTCCTGGTCTTCTTCTGGATCTTCTTCTGGGTCTTCTTCCAGGTTTCCTTCCGGTTCCTCATCTTCTGCCATAGCCTCATTATACAAAAACTCAATCCATTTACGGTATAACCTGGCAGTAAATGTCCCGTAGTTTATTTTGGGTCGGTCATCATGCCCGTCATACTCCAATAATGAGGCATAAAGCTTTTCGGCCTTGATGTTCCAAAACGAGGTAAGCTATCAATCACTCTACGGGAGGCGTGTTCGTTTGGAGCCCCGATAACATTCCTCACATTGTACCACAAAAAGTGAATTTTAACTATATATTCTCTAATTCTATACCCCTCCTCAATTTAATAGTTGAAATAATGATTGAGTCAGTTAATGGGATGGTTCGGACCCCAGTTATTATTCTTATTCTTATTCTTATTATTATTATTATTATTATTATTATTATTATTATTATTATTATTATTATTATTATTATTATTATTGTTCTTTCTTGCAGTGTGGCGAGTGCGAGTTCCTGCCATCTATATATATGTGCATTTGCAACTATAAGTCTATTTTTACATTTTTTTAAGGAATACAAGATTTATGTTCTTCTAACATTTAAACTGGTATTATATTTCTAAAGCAGAATATAGTAACATGCTATCATAAATATAAATGAGCATACTGATACAATTGTATAATGTAACTTGCATTAATAATTCTCATATCTTGAGGAGATCAGCAAGATATGATGGAGGTGGATGTTATTACACCATTTTATCTTATATAAAGTTTGACTTTTATTAGTTTTTCTTAAAAAAACTATACATTCTATTTTAAATTTTTTTTTAAACAAGCTTACAGAAATGTAGACCTTCTCTGATACCACTTGTAATGACTCAATTTTATGAAATTAAAGTTTTCTAAAAATATTATTAAGAAAACACAAATTTATAAATTAAAGTGATCCCAATAATTATCAAAAAGTTGATTTAGAATTTTAAATTCTTAAGGAAAAAAAATATAATGATAATAATAATAATAATAATAATAATAATAATAATAATAATAATAATAATAATATTACATCTTCCAAATTAAATATCCAACAATTATTCCAAGCATAAACCGAAAATATTAAAGACATAAATTCAAAATTTAGTTCGATCATAATTATTTAAAATATAAATATAACATGATTTATTCCACCATCTATAACATCATATCTTCAGTCGAATTCTTCAACCTGAAAGTCATGACAATAATAGGGGTGAGCTTCATCACGCTCAGTAGGGATATATCTGTCAATATTTAATATAACATGAAAAGCATTCACATAATTACAACAATAAATTCATTAATTTCCTCATTTTACTTTGACTGGCCAGTACTGCATATAGCATTGCGGGTTCACCCCGAAGATACGTTTGATCTCGGACTCTTTTCATGGCCCCTAGCTTATATGAATTTATTTCCTCTGGACATATATTGCAATCAATGAAGTATAATCATGGAACATTAAATAAAGACAAATACTATAAAAATCTCTACCTTAATAATCGCAGATACTTGATGTAGAAAAATGAACAGTAAAAGTCCTAATCCTCGACCTCTTTGTTTTTAACATTAAATAAAATTATAATTAATATGTGATTTTAATAAATCAAACTAATTAATGAAAGAATTTGTGAAAAATATTGAAAGATGGCTTGTGAATTGTGAATATATACATATACATATATATATATGAAACTTGAAGTAGAAAACAATATTTCTACCTTATAATTATTAGAAATGTGGTGTAAAATTATGTATGAAATTACACATATTTATACTAGTTAATTCTAACCCCTAAACCCCTAAACCTAATTAATTAGCCCCTAAAATAACTAACCCCAAGTTCCCTAAAATAACCCCTAATTAACACCTAAACTAATTAATGGTTATCACATCTTTACAAGTAGAATAAACTCCAATCTAATTGGAGCGCGAGCACCCTACTCTAACAGGTCATCGTCATTAATATTAAACATTTTGACTACGTTTTAATATATCCAAAGGTGTAATTAAACGAACTAATAAAGTAAACAATTCATGTTTGTGTATATTGTACAACAACTATTATGTGTATATTGCACAACAATTGTTTTAATTAATAATCAAAAGTTGGTCCAAGCCTTTGACAAATTTTTCAATAGATATATTTGGGAAAATGAGAAATTTCATCCTGTAAGTTGGCCTATTTTAAGATTCATCCTTTATCTTGGTAGGATTGTGGTTGATTCTAGAAATTTATATTGAATTGGATATTTAGTCCTGTATATTTGCATCTTTAGCTTTATGGTCCTGTAAGTTACATCTTTAGTTTATTTTTAGTCCTATATGTTAAGACATTGTGCGTTTTGGTTATTTAAGTTTAAAATAGATTTTTTTACCTCAATTTTCCAAATCTATTTATCATGGTGCTTAAAAATGGTATCAAAGACTAGATTTATTAAAAACTTTAAGAATTAAGTATTATATTTCTCGTAATTAACCTTTGGTGAGAAGACTTCATGTAACACCCAAAAATTTTGGAAAATAAATCCTATAGTACTATTAATAATATATACTTTTCATTTACATTGCATTATATTATATTATATTAATTGATATTTATATAATGTATTCAATAACTTATTTATATATTTTAACTAATAAATATTATATTTTATCAGAGTTTCCAGTTACAAGATTTCATTGTTAAACATCCGGTCTTTATTAAGGTGTCTTAATTAAGATATAACTTCCTAAATTAAAGCCCACATTAAATGATGTTCAGTTTTATTTTCTTCATTCACCATATATATGAGAAAACAAGAGACCCTCTAAAATTAAACGTTAAGCTAGGAGAATAATTAAGGTACATATTTCTCCTTATTTTCTCTCGTTCTCTTTTTTTTTTTTTTTTTTTTTTGTCAAAACTGCCTACTAATTATTTCAAATTTCTGGTAATTTAAAAACAATGGGTATTACATAAAGTATTATCTATTAAGGTTATACATACATACATATATATATATATATATATATATATATATATATGATTGCAAACTAAGTATATAATAATCCACTTTTAAGATTTATATGTGTGTGTGTGTGTGAACACGTGTGGGTGTGTGTTGTGCATGAACAAGATAGTGCCGTGTGTGTGTGTTTGTTTATATATATATATATATATGCATGTCTATATATTTTAGTACTACATGTATTTTAGATGTTATACAAATTTACAAATTATATATATATATACGCATGTATGCATGAAAATATTATATATATATATATGGAGAGATTATATAAGGGTGTGAGTATATATATGTTTGTGTGTAGTATAAAATTTAATAATCAAATTATATTTTAGTATATGTTTTGGTTCAAACAATAAAATCTCCAAATTTAAAAAGATCACTATATATGTACTCTTAATATTTTAGATTTATAATAATTTTTTTATTATTATTATTTATAAAATAATCTTGTTAATATTTTAACAAGAGTACAAGATCTATAGTATTATTATTATAATTATTATTTTTAAGATATTATAATTTAGGGATTTCTAAGACAAATTATCATAATAAAATTTGTAGGCGACGAGGACTTTCGAGCATAGAAAACTTACATTCTTCATCACATTCTACATCAAACGCTACTTTCGAGGTGGGGTTTTTTCCTAACTTTATTATTTGTCCTTGTTAAATGCCCTTATATGTGTTACTTGATAATTATGCAACTACGTGCTGCGTGTCTATAGTCGTGTGGGACCATACAGAGGTCAGGGCATAAAAGTTTCCTCCGGAAAATCCCGAGATGAGCCATGTTTCAACAAAATGCAACTTCGACTCTGATTAAATTTCCAATTTACAAGCATGTTATTATGTGATATATATTTATGTATTTAGCTTGACAAATTACCTCCACGGAGTTGTTGATGCTCACCCCCCAATAAAATTTTCTATTTCAGATTCTTTGATGGAGTTGGTGGATGCATGGCGGTGACCCAATAAATAATTAGAATAATAAATTGTTATTTTTCTCTATTTGGCTATTTTTAAATAAATATTTTGGAACTTGAATTATTTATGTAATAAATTTTAGAATTGTCAAACTTTCAAATATTATTATCTAATTTACTTAAATATTCTTTTAGAATTTTTAGAAAGCGCATTTTATATCAAATCGTATTTCAATTTTATAAATCGTATTTAACTTTGGAAATTATGAAAATGAGATGTTACAAAAGTGGTATCGAGTCGTCGACGCGTTTACGTAGACTCGTAAAAAAACAAAAAAAAATCTTTTATTGTAAATGGGTTACCTACCTCCGCATGCGATGCCAACTCGATCAAGGTACGATGTTTCTACAATTATAGTTAAATGATAAATTATTATTTCGATTCTATTTTAATACACGTGCATGATGTGAAATTTCTTCAACTTTATGAATGATAGATGAACATATATGACATAATAATATCAAAAAACAAATGAGAATATAGAGACTTTTATCATTATAAAAAAATACCCGGAATGACTTAAGGTGAATAGCTTCTCAAGGCGCACCAAACGATAAGATTCAACTAGTGTATATTCTTTGTGAATTAGATAAATTTTAGACGTAAACTTATGGGTTACACACTTTAGATATTAAGATCAAAATATAAGATGATTTGCTTTATGAATTTAGATGGCACCACAACGTGTACAACCAAAACCATAACCAAGTCAGCAATAGGTGATGAGACATCCGCTAGAAATGCTCCTGTTCAAGGAAAGACGGAGATTTAGCAAATATTGTGGCCAACCTGGTCATCAAGTTGTGCAAGGTCGACTCAAAGATAATGTGGCTAATGCTCGAAATGGCCGAAACCATCATGCTCCTATAGATACTACCTCACAAGTGGTGGAGCGGTTTCGACGCTACTGACCGCCAATGCTTAAGGGACGTGAGGACCCGGTGGGCGTGGAAGAATGGATTGGTGAATTAGAGTCGATGTTTGACTTGATAGCTTGCTCGAAAGCACACGGGGTTTCGTGTGCAATCTTCCAACCGAAGCGGAAGCAAAACATTGGTGGGACCTACACCGCGCACGATCACCGATGAAGAGAGAGATGCGCTAACAACATGGAGGGATTTCAAAGAGCTCGTTGCACGGCAATTTTTCCCACAAGCTCATAGAAACAAGATGACGAAAGAGTTCATGAGCCTTGTACAAGGAAATATGACGGTACTTGATTATGAGCGGAAATTCAATCAATTATCGCGTTACGCGACGCATTTGGTCAGTACCGATCAAATGAAGGCTGAGAGGTTTGTGGAGGGCTTACGACCGGAGTTGAGTGGAATAGTAAGTGTACTTGGGGATGTTACCTATGCACAGGCAGTGGATCGGGCTCGATTAGTGGCAGTGAATATGAACCTAGAAGGAAATCCGCGAAAAATAAATGAGGCACCCAAGAGAAAGTGGGATGGACCAAGTCAGAATAACAGTGAGAATAAAAATAAGTTGGTTAAGGTTGGAGGAGGTCCTACTCAACAACCACCGCAAGAAAAACCTCAATGTCCAGTGTGTGGTAAAAATCACCAAGGGGAATGTCTTTATGGGAAAGGAGTTTGTTACCGATGCAAGACACCAGGGCATACTGCAAGGGACTGCCCAAAGTACAAAGGCACAAGATCGGATCGGATGGCGGCGGAGGGAATGCGAGGATGTATGCAATGACTCAACAAGAAGTCGATGATGAAGCGGTATGATGTCCGTATGCTAGTAGTATGTAATGTGCCCGCTTTAGCTCTTTTTGACATCGTGCTACACACTCTTTCATGTCTGCTAAATTTCATACTATGATTGGGCAAGTAAAAGAGCATGTAGATGAACCACTTGAGATTAGCTTACCGTCGGAAAGACGATAATTACGTACTCAAATGTTAAAGAATGTAGGCGTGAACATAGGAGGAAGGGATTTTAGTGCGACTTATACATACTTGACATGAAGGACTTTGATGTAATTTTGGGTATGGATCGGCATAGCCGCATCGAGCAAGTACTAAGTGTAAAGAGAGGAGATAACTCTCAAGTTACCGGAAGAGGGGGAAATAAAGTACTACGGGCAAAATCTAGAACGGTGCCTCGAACAATATCAAGAATGAAATCACTCAAGTTGTTGAAGAAGGAGAATTGTCAAGGGTATCCGTAAACATAGTCGGAACCTCAACATCCGAATTAACTCCGACAAATGTGCCAATTGTACAGATTTTCTCGATGTTTTTCCGACGATCTTCCATGAATCCCACCGATCACCAAGTGGAGTTTACAATAGACTTGGAACCTGGGGCGCACACGATATCCAAAGCACCATACAAAATGGCACCAAAGGATTTACAGAACTAAAAATGCAAATACAGAGTCGTTGGATTTAAAGTTCATCCGACCAAGTGTATCGCCTTGGGGAGCTCGGTATTGTTCGTCAAGAAGAAAGATGGAACTTTAACAATGTGTATCGATTACGGGGAGATGAATCGGCTCACAATAAAGAATAAGTATCCATTACCTCGGATTGAAGACTTATTCGATCGGCTAAAAGGGGGTGCAGGCACATTTTCCAAGATTGATCTTAGATCCGGATATCACCAATTGAAGATTAAAGAGAGTGATATTCCGAAAACATCATTCAGAACTCGTTATGGGCACTACGAGTTCGTTGTGATGCCTTTTGGGTTAAGCAATGCACCAAGAGTGTTCATGGACTTGATTAATAGGGTATTTCACCCATACTTGGATAAATTCATCATTGTCTTTATTGATGATATACTAATATATTCGAAAAATGAGAATGAACACGAAGAGCATTTGAGAATAGTACTTGAAGTACTTTGCAAGGAGAAGTTGTACGCGAAATTCAGTAAATGTAAATTTTGGATAGACCGAGTAGTTTTTCTCGGACATGTTGTAACCGCACAGGAATCGAGGTTGACCCGGATAAGGTTGAAGCTGCTGTCGGTGAATGGAAAACACCTACGAGTGCGGTGAATTTCGTAGTTTTCTAGGTCCAGCAAGGCTATTACCGAAGGTTCATTAAAGGATTTTCTAAAATAGTCAGGCCCATGACTCAATTGACAAAAAAAGGAGAAAAGTTCTTATGGAATGAGAAATGCGAGAAGAGTTTTCAAGAATTAAAACAAAGACTAACTTGTGCACCCGTATTGACAATACCCGACCCTACGAAGGATTTGTTATTTACGATGATGCATCCAAACTAGGCCTTGGGTGTGTGTTGATGCAACATGGCAAGGTAGTTGATTATTCCTCGAGGCAACTAAAGCCACATGAGCTTAATTACCCTACCCATGAGTTGGAGCTAGCCGCGATTGTACACGCACTAAAGATTTGGCGACACTACTTATATGGAAGTAAGTGTGACATATACACGACCATAAAAAGTCTAAAGTATATTTTCACACAAAAAAAGTTGAATATGAGGCAAAGAAGGTGTTTGGAGTTAGTGAAAGATTATGATTGCACTATCAATTACCATCCGGTAAAGCTAACGTGGTAGCGGATGCTCTAAGCCGCAAAACTAAGAGCAAATTATCATGTTTGCTAACAAAGCAAGAGGAATTGGTGAAAGAATTCACCAAGATGAAAATTGAGATCGTGACTCCGCCGAAAAGTACAGAAGCAATGCTAGCAACACTCGGTAGTACGACCCGTGTTGCGGGATAAAATTAAAGAGACTCAACCACGAGATATATTTTTGAATAAGATAAAGAAACGAGTTCAAGAAGGAAATATTAAAGGTTTTGAGATAACCGATGATGGCGTATTGATATACGAAGGCGATTATGTGTACCTAAGAATGAAGAACTTAGAAGAGAAATTCTTGAGGAAGCTCATAGTACGCCATATACGGCTCACCTGTAGTACAAAGATGTATCGAGATTTGAAAGAGATCTTCTTTGGAGAAGTATGAAAAGAGACATCGGATCATTTGTGGTAAGATGTTTGACGTGTCGACAAGTTAAAGCTCAACACCAAAGGCCCTCGTGTTTGCTAAAGCCCCGAGATCCCAGTGGAAATGGGAACATATAACCATGGATTTCGTAGTTGGGTTGCCACTATCGGTTAAAAAGAATAATGTTGTGTGGGTTATAGTAGACCGAGTAACAAAATCAGCACATTTTCTGCCAGTGAAAATGACGCTCAAAATGGACCAATATGCAAAGATTTATATCAAGGAGATTGTAAGACTACACGGGGTCCCTGTAACGATAGTGTCAGACAGAGATCCGCGTTTCACTTCAAATTTTTGGAAAAGTCTGCAGACAGCCCTGGGAACGAAACTAAACTTTAGTACAGCTTATCACCCACAGACAGACGGACAGTCTGAAAGAACGATACAAACACTAGAAGACATGTTGAGGGCATGCGTGCTCGATTCGGGTGAAAATTGGGAGTCAATCTTACCTTTAGTAGAGTTCGCTTACAACAATAGTTATCAAGCGACTATTAAAATGGCTCCATACGAGGCACTGTACGGACGAAAGTATAGATCGCCTCTGTATTGGAGTGAAGTAGGTGAGAAGAAAATTTTGGGACCAGAGTTAGTTCAACAGACAGTTGAGAAAATAGAGAAAGCTCGGGACAGAATGAAGGTAGCACAAAGCGCCAAATCTTACGATAGACGGAGAAAGGATTTACAATTGAATGTAGGAGAAAAAGTATTCTTGAAGGTCACACCTATGAGGGGTGTTTTCCGTTTTGGTGAAAAAGGAAAATTAAAGCCGAGATACATTGGTCCATTCGAAATTCTGCGGCGAATCGGTGAGCTGGCATATCAATTGGCATTACCACCGAAATTATCATCAGTTCACAATGTATTCCACGTATCAATGCTCAGAAAGTATGTTTATGACCCAAGTCATATTGTCAATTATTCGAAATTGGAAATCAAAGACGACTTGAGTTATGAAGAAGCACCCGAGGCTATCTTAGAACGAAAAATACACAAATTGAGGAATAAAGATGTGGCATTAATCAAAGTACAATGGAGACAACACGATAAGAACGAAGCCACATGGGAACGTGAAGAAGATATTCGAGCTAAATATCCAAATTTTCTAGATATTGGTAAGTATTCGAATTTCGAGGACGAAATTAATTTTAAAGGAGAGTAGAATGTAACACCCAAAAATTTTGGAAAATAAATCCTATAGTACTATTAATAATATATACTTTTCATTTACATTGCATTATATTATATTATATTAATTGATATTTATATAATGTATTCAATAACTTATTTATATATTTTAACTAATAAATATTATATTTTATCAGAGTTTCCAGTTACAAGATTTCATTGTTAAACATCGGTCTTTATTAAGGTGTCTTAATTAAGATATAACTTCCTAAATTAAAGCCCACATTAAATGATGTTCAGTTTTATTTTCTTCATTCACCATATATATGAGAAAACAAGAGACCCTCTAAAATTAAACGCTAAGCTAGGAGAATAATAAAGGTACATATTTCTCATTATTTTCTCTCGTTCTCTTTTTTTTTCGTTTTGTCAAAACTGCATACTAATTATTTCAAATTTCTTGTAATTTAAAAACAATGTGTATTACATAAAGTATTATCTATTAAGGTTATACATATATATATATATATATGATTACAAACTAAGTATATAATAATCCAGATTTAAGATTTATATGTGTGTGTGTGTGTGAACACGTGTGGGTGTGTGTTGTGCATGAACAAGATAGTGCCGTGTGTGTGTGTTTGTTTATATATATATATATATATATATATGCATGTCTATATATTAAGAATAGTACTACATGTATTTTAGATGTTATACAAATTTATAAATTATATATATATATATATGTATGTATGCATGAAAATATTATATATATATATATATATATATATATATATATGAAGAGATTACATAAGAGTGTGAGTATATATATGTTTGTGTGTAGTATAAAATTTAATAATCAAATTATATTTTAGTATATGTTTTGGTTCAAACAATAAAATCTTCAAATTTAAAAAGATCACTATATATGTATTCTTAATATTTTAGATTTATAATATTTTTTTTATTATTTATAAAATAATCTTTTTAATATTTTAACAAGAGTACAAGATCTATAGTATTATTATTATAATTATTATTTTTAAGATATTATAATTTAGGGATTTCTAAGACAAATTATCATAATAAAATTTGTAGGCGACGAGGACTTTCGAGCATAGAAAACTTACATTCTTCATCACATTCTACATCAAACGCTACTTTCGAGGTGGGGTTTTTTCCTAACTTTATTATTTGTCCTTGTTAAATGCCCTTATATGTGTTACTTGATAATTATGCAACTACGTACTACGTGTCTATAGTCGTGGGGACCATACAAAGGTCCGGGATAAAAGTTCCCTCCCGGTGAAATCCCGTGATGCGAGCCATGTTTCAACAATGAAGAGCTACAAATTCGATTAAATTTCCAATTTACAAGCATGTTATTATGTGATATATATATTTATGTATTTAGCTTGGACAAATTACCTCCACGGAGTCGTGATGCTCACCCCCCAATAAAATTTTCTATTTCGATTCTTGATGGAGTTGGTCGACGTGCATAAGCGGTGACCGAATAAATAATTAGAATAATAAATTGTTATTTTTCTCTATTTGACTATTTTTAAATAAATATTTTTGGAACTTGAATTATTTATGTAATAAATTTTAGAATCGTCAAACTTTCAAATATTATTATCTAATTTACTTAAATATTCTTTTAGAATTATTAGAAAGCGCATTTTATATCAAATTGTATTTCAATTTTATAAATCATATTTAACTTTGAAAATTATGAAAATGGGATGTTACACTTCAAGCATTGATTTCTTAATTAAATATTATTTTGAAAATTAAATAATTTTAATTAACAGATTAACTTTTAAATAAAATAATTAATAAATATTTAATTTAATTATTTTTTTAAAAATATTTCAAGCATTAATTTTTTAAACTTCAAAATAAATGAATCTTGTACACTAGTCCAGATCCACTTCTTGGAGATAATTCTCCTTACTAAAAGATTAATTATATAAATATGGTAAATTATTCTTAATTTACTAATTTGACGTAATTATTTGATTTTCCCAAAATTTGTTTATTGTTTTAGAAATTTCTATTTTTCTAAATTTGTTATTAATCAAATTAATTTAATTTTTAGTTCCTTTTATAATTTAATTTAATTTTTAAAAAGTAAGTTTAATTATTTTAATTTTGGTCCTATAAAAAATGTAAAGTGTGGGTACTAACTTTTTAATAAATTAGTTAAATTTAACTATTGCTAAGTTATAGGACTAAATTGCTTTCAAAAAAAAAAGTTATAGGACTAAATTTCTAAAATATGTTAAATTATAGGACCAAAAGTAAAATTGTTGAGTTAAAGGATCCGAATATCTTGAAATTTGAAAGTTAAAGGACTAAAACACGGTAAAACTTAGAGACTAATTCTCAAAAAGGTCCAACTTACAAGACTAAAAATCTTATTTCCCGATATATTTCTTATTCAAAAAGTGAATTTAAATAAAAAAATTCACTTGTTTTCTTTCTCCTCCGTTTCTATTTATTTTTTTCAGTATTTTTTCCTTGCATTGCAACCAAAGAATAAAATTCTATAATATAAGTTTCTAAACTTAGTCAATAATATAAGTTCCGAAATTGAATTTTGCTAAAGCCTGTTTAAAAGTTTCATTTTCTTCTGGGCGTTTCTTCTAAAGTAGAGAGGGATGAATGTGACTTCTCAAAACTTTTGGCTGCATACAAAGTATCTAGTATCCATAATGTCCAGTCATTTTCGAGGAAATAAATAAGGTATTATAGATTCTTAATTAGTACATCAGCTAGAAAAACACCTTTATGCTAATTTTATTAAATTTGAGCTTTTTTTTTTGTATTTCGGCTTGCCAAAATAACGTAAATTTTTAAAATTGTTACAACTGTTTTCACATTAATTTTTCACAAACTAATTGTATATTACAATGACTGATATTTAATTTTTTGGTGTTTAAAAAATTACTTAGTTAATTGTGATAATTTTATTAATCAAATGTAGTACCCAATAAATATATCTTCTATATTTTAGAGGAGATTATTATTTTTAGATTATAGAGAGATTGTTTAGATTGTATAGATAGAAGCTTGAATTTTTGGATTATTATTTACTTTTTATATTATAATAAACTGTAGAGATAAATTGAAAAAAAATAGTAGATTAGATAGATAGAATCCTTGATGTTATGATTATTTGTTATCTTTTAGATTATATATGAAAAATATATATATAATATAGGGTTGCCACATTGATAAATATGAAGCCGCCATATAAAATTGGAAGAATGAGTAGTTGACTCATGTCTCAAAATAATAAGATAAGGAAATGTCATATTTGTTTTTTCATTTAATATATAGGGTTGATTTCTTATAGTTTTGATGTTTTTTATGAAACTTGTAGTTTTGATATTCGACTAGCTACTTGGACTTTGAAGCTACTAGTGCAACTGTGCAAGTCAGTGTCCATTCTAATTTAGATTATTATTATTATCATTATTATTATTATTATTATTAATCTAAAATTCCGCTCAAATTTTGTAAATACTACACATTCGGCATACTTCTCAAAAATAGAAAAAAAAACACACTCGGCGTATTGAAAGTTATGGTTTATAGTTTGGTACTGTTTTATTTTTTTTTTAGTATAATTTTTATTAGTTTCCTATTATGATTACTTAGCATTTTGATTTAATGATTAACATAATAATTTCATCAATTAATTAATTAAATTTATTGAAATTTTAGATAGTCCTAGAACTAGGCCGTTTTTACACCTACCGGCGGCTATCATTCGCATCCAAAAATTGTAGGACACGAGAGTTTCCACCAACCACTTAGTAAAAGTGGATGGAGCATTCTTTCTTTCTTCTTGAAAATTATAAGTTTTTCCACCAGCTTTTTTTTTTTTCATTCGAAATTTCAAGAAATGGTTGCGTACTCCAGATTAGGTAGTTTTTGTTGGAATATTAGCTTTTGACCATATCTTCAAAATGTAATTTTTCTGTCTCTAACTTTTTTTTAAATTTCAAAATTTTAATTCTGTGTTTGGTGGGATACATATAAAAATTTGGTGGAGTTGAGTAAACACAAACATGGAAGAGTGGAGTGATGAGTGTGAGGTGAGTAAGGACGAGAGCCCCTAAGGGGGCTCTCAAGCGCGCGGGGAGGCTTCCCTATCAAGCGCGAGCCCTTGAGCCTCCTAGAGGATGTTTCTTGTGTCCGAGTTTGCTCTTTTAGCGCAGGGTTTCTTTCTTCCTGGGGTTTTCGCAAATCTTGAGCTGGGTTTCGAGCCTCGGAATTCCGTTTTCCTTGTTTTATGGTCAGGGAGTTACCGGTCAATTGATGTCTAGTTCTATTCGTCCGACTCCACCATTGCCTATGGATTTGGGTCTTCCACCTTTGGCTCCTGAAGTTAAAGTGGGTATGGATATATTGAGTTTCCTCCGGTTACAGATCCGAGTGAGGAGGACAGTTCAGAGAAGTCTGAGGAGGAAACTCCGGAGGAGATCCCTTGGTCGAAGTATTACCATAGGCCAAAGTAGGGGTGTGGTGTAATGTTGTTGCGTGGGGGACAATTAGGTGGTCAAAGTATGGATGTGGTGTAGGAGTTAGTGAGGGGTGGGTGTTGGGGAATTTTGAGGGGAATGTTGGTAGATAGTGGGTGTATGTGGGGAATTGTGGGGAGGAATTGATAAAAAATGTGTGTAGGATTTTTGGGTATTGATTTTGTGTATAATTATGTATGTGTATAAGAATTGAGAGGTATTTCTATACTCAATTTGTGTTATGGCCGTCCACCCCTATGTCACATGTGGTATCCATATTTTTTTTTTGTCCCAAAATTGATGATAATAGGTGTATAATATCAATCTCCAAAAATTAATAGTGATTCTCATAATCACTTGTAAGTCTCATGATCACTTATTCTAAAATCAAATTTTTATTTCTATAGGATATAAGTCACTAAAAGAAATAGGTCTCTTAAAATTTTAAGGTGTCTAATAAATACACACATAGCAATAATGATCAATCAAGTGATCATTAAACATAGAATAGAAAATAATAAATGATCAATCATTAAACAAGTAGTTGATCAAATAAATAAAAATTAAAATAAAATGCGAAAATATTATTAACATTTATCCGTCAAAATAACGCGATAAAGTAGTCGTGAATAATACATAGTCGATACACGACAATAAATACACGCTTGCTTACGATAAAAAATCGAGGCTTCACAAAATAAAAATAAACATAATAATTAAAAATATAAGATATATTTACTCAAAATTGTATTTTGTAGTAGGGCTTTAAAAATTATGCGTTCGAGGGTATATTCATGTATTTTGGCTATTTGTAATAAATGTATAGTTATTATTTGGATTAATCTCATTTCGTCATAATTATATAAAACTGTATTTAAGTTGATTACATTCAATTAAAAATATACTTATTTTAATTGCATCAAAATTTACACATATAAATAGCTTTCAAAAATTAAATTACATTCAAAAAAATTACCTCGCGTATGTATAAGACCGAATTCATTCGATTTTAAAAATTGGTCTTATTATTGCAGAGATTCGAACCCGGGCTTCTTCACTAAAGAGTAATATCCGTGGCCATTGGACTAACCCTAGTGGTTAACTTACATCCGAATTTACTACTACAACCTTAGAAAAAAGTATGACACCAATATTCACACTTATTAAGGATCTCATGACTAAAATTCAATGAGCTATGAAGTTGCGTCTTGTGCGGTTTCATATAAAATCAACTTTCAAAGATTGAACATGATATATAGTCTTAAATGTATATTTCATGATTCTAAAGTATGATAAAAAAAATTATAACTTCATTAGTGAAAAATATTAAATGGTATTTCCTGCATATTGTCTAATATTATTTTAAAATTATTAAAATACCGAGATATAGGATAAATAGAGCTATTAGGAAAATGCACATTAGAATTAATAAAGATATAAAAAAAAATACTCATGTCACATTACAAAATAGAGGCATCACGATATACAACACGTGCATTGAACAGAGTCTCATCTAGTTAATCTAAAAAGGGTTAACACATTGGAGGAAAAGTGAATAAAAATTTCAAACTATGATATTACATTGATCGAACAAGTTGTTCAGACAATATATTAATTTAATTTTACCTTAAAATTGTTACTTTTTAGACTTAAAAATATTATTTTTTGTAATCTGTCGCACAATTCGACTGTGTCACAAAAGTTTTGTCATATATATATAGTTCTAAAACTAGTAAAATCAACATTATTTTTCTCTTTAAGCTTTAAATAAGTAATATATGCCATACGGACGTGATGCAATGGTAAAACATAAGGTGGATGCAATGGGAGATTGTGGATTTGCACCGAAATTTCAGTTTGCACCAAAAACCGAATCAAAAATTTCGGTATGTTTTCAGTTTTCTATTTTCCAAATTTTGGTTTTCGGTTCAGTTTTGACGAATCGAATGGAAACCCAAATTATATTTTTATATATTTAAATGTATAATTATTAATACGTATTTTTTATTTTTACACCATTGGTTTATATTTTGCTCACCAAATCCAAAAAAAAGGTATCAGTTGATTGTACATATTAAAAAACCCTCAAAAATAAATTGTACTAGGATACAGTTAAACCATTTGATAATTGTTTTGATGGCCAACTAATTCTCATATTCATCTTAAATCCGAAAAAAAAAAAAATTAGCTAGCTAGCCGAATTATAACCACTTTGTATATCATTTTTCATCAAGATTTTATTATTTTTTTTTAAAGTTTTATAAGTATCGGCTAATTATCAAAAAATCTCACCCAAAGTAGTTTTGTAGATGCTACACCTCCACTACACTTGGTGTAGCATCTACCATTCACATCATGTCAAAATGCAACTTCAATTATAGAAAACAAAGCTCAAAATACTTCTACACCGAGGAAGTTAGTTAGTGTCAATTATATTAGTTAGTGTTAGTCACTACAAGAAAACAAGGAACTTCCAACGGAAAAATCTGTTGGAATTTGGTCAATTCTTGTTGGAATTATCGATTCCAACGAAAATTCCAACAATAAATGCATCGTTGGTAAAATGGCCGTTGGAATGACAAATTTCCAATGGAAATTCCAATGGAAAAATATTCCAACGATACTTCCAACGGTATTTATCCATTGGAATATACAACTCATTGGAAAAAATTCCAACATATTTTTCAACACTAATTCCAACATAGTTAAACCATTGGAATTTAGTCCAATGGTATATCCATTGGAATATATATATATATATATATGTGTGTGTGTATATATATATAATTGTTGGAAAAATAACTCCAACGGTTATTCCAACGGAGTTATGCCATTGGAATTTTCAATCATTTTATATCATTGTCTAATATATTTAACTTTCCAAAGGGTCACCCATCATCAATTTGTCCCAAGTCAAGCACGCTTAACTATGTAGTTTTAATATGATTGACTCGAGGAAGAAGATACATTTTATTGATATGAATAATACTATCAAATCTTTTAACCCATATTAAAATTTTCCAACGGTATTGGAGTTTCCAACGGAATTTTCCAACAACTTGTTGTACCATTGGAATTTCCGTTGGAATTTTAAAAACTCCAATGAAAATTCCAACGATTAATTCCAATATTTTGATTATCGTTGGAATTTTCCAATGATATGTTTAGCGATGGAATTCTTTGTTGGAATTTTTAAAATTCCAACAAGATTTTCAATGGTTTATTCCAACGATTTTATTATCGTTGGAATTATTGTTGGAATTTTCCAACGGTTTTTTGTGATGTTGGAATTTCCGTTGGAATTATAAAAATTCCAACTATTTCTACTTCGTTGGAATTGTTTTGTTGGAATTTGATTGTTTTCTTCTAGTGAGTTATATTAGTTAATAACAAAGTCCGTATTCTTATTGTAATTTCATTGGCTTGATCATGATCAATTCCCGGTAGTTAGATCATTTATAGTTATGTATAATGTTTCTATATAAACTCAAGTAGCAAAGATCATCAAATCAATCAATTATAGCTTTATCTTTCAACATGCTCTTTTCTACTTCTCTACAAGGTATTCTTGACATTCTTCAATAAATTGCAACCAATATCAGATTGATATTGAATATCTCTTCACATTTTCTACATTAATCAAGTCTTTCTTGATTCTTTATTCGTTCAATCAAGTCTATATTGATTCTTTGTTCGTTCTTGGTGAATTTTTTGGTTTATTTTGCTTCAATCGCTTGAAAAAATGGCTTCTAATGGTGTTCTAAGTCGAGTAGATGACTTAACTTCGTCGTATTTTCTTCATCATTCTGATAATTTGGGCTCTATCATCGTTTATAAGCCCTTCACAGGAGAAAGTACACCTCATAGATTACGACTGTCTCCATGGCTCTTGTTCGCCTTATTTTTAGCTCACCGCAAGTGTACGGTGTACGTTATGGAAAAGGGTAGCAAGGTCGTATCCACGGAGACTAATAAATTTATGTACTAAGTATTGAACTAAGATAGCTTTATTTTTATTTAGACGATCGTAATTTAATGATTTTTGTTGTGAGATCAAGACAATTTAGACTACTAAAGCACAAAATTAAGATAACACGATTGATAGAAGTATCAAGAAGATGAAATGGATTTCGAATTAAGGTTTTTCGATTAATATCCCTCATGTTGTCCGATTTAATCCAAGCCAAGTTATTATCAATATTCCTATAAGACGATCACAAAGATATTTTATCCTCCCTCTCGAGATGCATATAAAACGTAGATTGAAATACTTATATTAGCATCTCTACTCAACATGAAGTACTCAACTCCCAAAAGTGCAAAAGATCAAATGTCCTCACAAATATTTACAAACCTCTCGATTCATGCAAATATTTGTGTCGAGTAATCAAGATCTAATATTGAAACTATTCTCTCGAATTATGAATCAATATATCAAACAAGTTAAATCATTGATCAAGTGATAAAACAAGAATAAGCTTAAATTACTCAAATAAGCTTCAAGATAATAACTTCAACTAAGATTAAAACATCCAACAAGAGTTCATTAATCTACTTCTAAAACCCGGAAATCTAAAGAGTTTAGCTACACATGATTTCTAAACAACTCATAGACAAATTATTCATAGCCATGACAACTAAAATTGAAAGATGAAAACTACAAGAGAAGCAAGAAAAACTTAGGAAAGTCGACAATCTCTCGATATATCTCCGTTCTTTGAGCTCCGATGCAACCCGATTGTTTCCTTGATGTCTTCTTCCAGGAATAGACCTTTGTCTTTGTTGTAGATCCCAAAATGTCGAGAATATCCCCTGGTGTGCGCCCCAAAAAGTGTTTATATACCTCCTCAAAAGCCTAGGTCATTTGTTGTCAAAATATCAAAAGACATCGGGGGCGACGGGTCGTGCGTCATGCCGTAGGCATTTCCTCTTTTCACCAACCAGTGCACGGTCGGTGCGTGGGGCGCATGGGTTACCCGTGCGATTGCCGTAAGGAGATTTCAATCCTTGATGGCGCACGGGTGGTGTACGCACGGGCTACCCGTGCGCATTGCCGTACCTTGTTCTTCTTTGCGAGAACGCACGGTGGGTGCTCAGCGCGCGCCCTACCCGTGAGTCTTCTATTTTTCACCATTTGTGGTATTTTTCCTCCGCAATGCTCGCATTTGTCTCCAAATTACTTCAAAAATCATTAAATCCCTACAAAACAAGCAAAGCATAATATATTTTCCACAAAGAGCGAATATGAACCATTTCACATGAGTTTATGCACGTTAAATCGCCATTTTAGCCATAAATACGCCCCAAAATATATGCAAAACTCACACCTATCAAAATCCCCAAACTTAAACTGTTGACCATCCCGATCAACAATTTTTAGAGCAAGGTAAAACACAACAGGAGATAAGAATGATAGCGCACACAAAGAGACCAAAAAAAAAAAAGAAATTCATATTGTTCATCATGAATGTCAAACAACAAACCAATCAAGCCTCAAATATCTACTCAAAGAGCATGCATCAAACAAAACCTGGTTAAATGCTCAATTACAACCCTCAAAATTAAGTGTATACTCTCATCTCACGAGGATATAGGGCGTGTTTCCGCTCAAATCAATTCGATGTTGCGAGAATTACCATAGGCTTGCAATTCATCTCATATCTCCGCCACTCGAATGTATGCAATTTGTGAATCAAAAGGACTTTCTCATTTGGTTGTAATCAAGGCTCTTTGGTTCGGGAAGGAAATTTTGGATCAAGTGACTCAAACTCGAGCATATGACCGATGAGCATATCAATCATCTTACATTATAATCCCATATGCTACTCCAATCAACCCTTATTTTCATCAACTTAACTCATCTCCATCTCCTTCCTTTCTATTGAGAATTACCTCAAATTACAATCCTTAGCCCCCCAAGTTCGTTTAGATGAAAATTCACATTGTACGTCGATTTTTTCCGATTCTTTTGTGAATTTTCACACTTCTTTTCAACTCCTTTTCTTCCTCTTTTTTTTGTTCCAAGTGACCAAATATGCCCAATTATCCTACTTTCCAATTCCCACCCATTCAACCTCATTCATTTCCTTTACTCAATGCTATACACTCGAGTTTAGGGTGATGGATATATCAAGTTCAAGGTTTAAATTTTGTGGTTATCAAAGAATAGGTAATAGGCCCAACTTGGCTAACTAGGAATTTCAACATTTTTAGGTAAGCAAAAGGCTTGAAAGGCTAGCAAAGATGGCCTTTAATCACCTTCACAATTCACATACAACATGTGGCCTTGACAGAGATGCCCGAGCAAGTTCTAGAATTCTAACAACATGAATGATACACTCAAATCACAACAAAACGCAAAAGATATAAGCGAACGCTCAAAAGCTCACAAAGCTTACAGATATCGTAATTCAAAGCATCAAACCAAGTTTTCCATATCAACATGCTCAATGTTATCTACTCAAGCTCAATCAACTCATAACCAACATCTAATCTCAACAATACAAACTTTTCAATCAACACACAACATCAAGTTGCAACAAGCCCGGCCAACTCACTCTCTAACCTCTATGAAAGCAATAAACGTGCTAAAGCCATAAACGTTCTCTAATGCAATGCAACCTAGAATGCTCTATATGCAATTATATGAAAACACACAAAATGCAAGAATTTTTGTCTTTTTTTCTTTTTCAAAGATCTACAATTTTCATTTATCAAAAGACTACCTCTCCCCAAACTTGAATGAAATTATATTTTTGTTTTCGAGAGGGGAAAAATAGAATTTCAATAGTGAAAAGTGGAGATATACCTCGAATCATCATGAGGTGGCGGTGGAAAGTGGCCTTGTGAAATATGCCACATTTGCAACCTTTGGAGCACTTGCCACGTCTCCTCGGCCCTCCTGTCATAGTTCTCACGGAATGCGAGAAAATTAGCCCGATGCTGCCTCAAATCCTCCCCCTGTTGTCTCAACTCGTCTCCTTGACGACGCAAATCCTCCCCAAACGCATATAACATATCTTGAAAGTCATTGCCGCGTTGGGGCTCGCCACCATGAGAGGTACCGGGACGATCCCCGCTATGTGAGCGTCGGGGGTAATCTCCTCCGTGTGAGGCCTCGGGAATGTCATATCCAATTTGGGGGAGATGAGGTTCCACCCCCATTTCGCTTCTATGTAGCTCCTCTTCCTCTGCTACCATATCCTCCACATCCGGGAAGCCGTGAACTCGGCGCCTCTTCCTCGCATCTATGGCGCTCGTAATTCTGTTATGCGCTTCCGAGTTCATTAGGAAGTTCGTTGTGTCCGCCAGGGGTATCGGCAGATGGTGTATGTCGGGTTGGGCAATGGAAAGGAGGCACCTTTCTTCTGTAGAAGAACCAGCGTATTGTCTTCATTGGCGAGAAAGCGCATGTGGTGCAAAGATGCCAAATTAACCCGAGTGCTGCCTGGTATAGGCTCCAGGCCTCTAAACTCGACGTTGAAATGTCGGGCAATAGGGGTAATCGACCCCTATGGAAATAGCACCACCTCCCCGCTTTGCTAGATTGTCCACTTGCTCTATGAAGACGTGGTCGTGTGTTGTAAGGTGTACTCGTCAACATACACCACAATAAATATAACTCGCGTCTTTGTCATACTCCCAATATTTTCCCTCGCGAAGACCGGCGACGTGACCCGCTTTATATACCGGAACACCGATTCGGATCCAAGAAGATTTTGCGATGTGCTAGCCTCATAGAGCATGGGACCCATTTCTCGGCGTTTGGACAAGAAGGCGCCAAAAGTCGTATTGGTCATATCGATGTACAAAGTTGGAAGGTCACGTCTGTGGGAACTTCAAATATGGCGTTTAACTCCTCTGTGGATAATTGTCTTATCTTGTTCCCCAACTGAAATTCTACCCCAATGACCTCGCCGCCTATATTTTTGATCATCTTTACTGTGCTCAAAAATTCGAGCGTGAATTTCTTGTAACTTGGCCATCTTCTCCTCATAAACGTTGTCCACCAAACTCTGTCAAATAATCGCCACACATCCTCGTGTATCCCAAGAAATTGGGTGCAGTCATCATCGACGTATTTTGAGGGACCCATCGGTCGAATGATGAGCTTATTCCAACGCTCCAAAGCATCCACATTCGGCAATACTATTCCAAAGGTTGCCGGGCTATCAGGTTGTATTTCCTGTGGTGGTTTCGCCCAGGGTCGTCGTCTCCGGCCTTGAGAGTTTTGTCGGTTTGCCATCACTTGTGAATGAGTACCTGGAATAACATGTATTAGCAACCCAAGACAACCAAATACAATCACAAGTAAGATGAATGTAGGCAAACAAGTCACATAGGGCATAATGGTTATCATATGTCAATTCAACCAATCAATTGTGCTTCAAGCAATCAACTAATATTGCAAATATAGATAATCATCATCTAAAAGCCCTACTAATCAAAGCTCAAGCCTAATTCATAATCAATTCCTTCAAATATGTCTAAGTTCACATTCCCACAAGGTGTTTGATAATTTGCCTTAAAGAAGAATTAATCCAAAACATAGAAAAAATATCACCACAAGCACCCAATATCATCCTTAACATGTAATTCTCAAGAAATTTATAAGAAATAACGAAATTCTTACCGAAATTCTCGAAATTTCACAAAGGGGAAAAACTTGGAGCCCTAGGTGCTTTTTCTCCCAATTCTTCAATTCAAACACTAATTTGATGCAATTTGTGAATGAATTATGATAAGAGTGTGTTTATATGCTCGGATTTTGAAAGAAATTAGGAGTTTACAACAATGTGGGAAGGGGACGATTTTTTCATTTAAATAAGAATGAGATTTTTGAAAAGAACAGAGTCTGCCAGACTCTTTTAATCGCCCATCGGGATGACGCACGGGCCGTGCGTGGGGCGCACGGGTTACCCGTGCGTCATGCCGTAGCCCCAAAAATAATTTCTTCAAGTACGCACGGGCCGTGCGTTAGACGCACGGGTTGCCCGTGCGTATTGCCGTAGCAACTCTTATCCCCCCTTCCAGGGACGCACGGGTGGTGTGCATAGGCACGGGTTACCCGTGCGTACCTGGGCAGCTATTTTCAGGATTTTCATCTTTTTCTCTTTTTTTTTCACACAAAACACACGAAAATGAAATAAAACACACACACAAAAATATGAAATGCACACGAAAAACTATTGGGTTGCCTCCCAACAAGCGCTATATTTAACGTCTTTAGCTTGACGCTGTTTTTTCGTTCGATCGTCGGGTCGCGCAAGGTGATGGATGTCACCTCCTCTTGATTACCTCGGTGGAAGTAATGCTTAATCCGTTGGCCGTTTACCATGAAAGTCTCACCATCTTTTGTCAACAATTCCACAATTCCGGAGGATTCAATACTTTATTTATCACGAATGGCCCCAACCACCTCGACTTGAGTTTTCCGGGAAGAATTTAAGGCGTGAATTGTACAAGAGGACTGGTTCCCCGGTAAAAACTCTCTTTTCTTGATCATCTTATCATGCCACCTCTTGGTTCTTTCTTTATAAATTCGGGAGTTTTCATAAGCTTCATCCCAAAACTCTTCCATTTGATTCAAATGGAGCAACCTCTCTTCACCGGCTTTTGAAAATCCGTATTTAACTTCTTGACCGCCCAAAATGCTTTGTGTCCCAACTCCACCTAGGCAAGTGACACGGTTTCCCAAAAACAAGTTGGTATGGAGATGTGCCCAACGGTGTCTTATATGCGATGGTATGCCCATAGAGCATCATCTAATTTTAACGCCCAATATTTTCGATTGATGTTCACCGTCTTTTCAAGGATTTGTTTGATCTCCCGGTTGGCAACTTCGCTTGCCCATTGGCTTGAGGATGATATGCCAATGCGACTTTATGCTTCACCCCATATTTTGCCAACAAGTTGCTCATCATTTTATTTACAAAATTCGACCCTCCATCACTAATTAAAGCTCTTGGAGTGTCGAATCTAGTAAATATATTTTTCTTAAGGAACCGCATCACAACTTGAGCATCATTTGTTTTGGGACGGAATCGCCTCTACCCAATGGGATACATATTCCATCTGCGTGTAGAATATATTGATAACACGAAGATGATGGAAATGGGCCCATAAAATCAATTCCCCACACATCGAATAATTCCACTTCGATTACATTTGTCATTGGCATCTCGTGTCTCCTTGAAATGTTGCCCATCCGCCGACACTGTCACATTGTTGCACAAACAAATAACAATGTCGTTAAATAAAGTGGGCCAATATAGCCCACTTTGCAATACCTTCGTCGCGGTGAGAGTTGGGCGAAATGTGCTCCGGAGGGTGCGGAATGACATCATTGTAGGACTCCTCCCATTCTTCTTGAGGCACGCATCTTCTTATGATTTTGTCGCGCACCTCTTAAAGAGTAAGGGGTCATCCCACATGTAGAACTTTATGTCATGTAAGAACTTCTTCTTTTGATATGGCGATAAATCCGGAGGTAAAACTCCCGCATGACCAAATAATTGACAAAGTCCGCATACCACGGAATTTTGCCTCAAGCATGAGTAATCGTTCATCGGAATTCCTCTTTTATTAATCCCATGCTTCCTTGCGTTCCTCTTGATTTTCAATTCGAGACAAGTGGTCCGCCACCACATTCTCTCATCCTTTCCGGTCCTTGATTTCCATATCAAACTCTTGCAATAGTAAGATCCACCGAATCAATCTTGGTTTCGCATCCTTCTTGTCAAAGAGATATTTGATGGCCGCATGGTCGGTGTGAACAATCGTTTTTCGTCCCAATCAAGTATGATCGGAATTTATCAAATGCGAAAACAATTGCCAACATCTCCTTCTCGGTTGTGGTGTAATTCTTTGAGCAATCGTCCCAACGTTCTACTAGCATAGTAGATGGATCTCAACAATTTCTCCATCTTTTGACCGAGGACAACCCCTACCGCAAAATCGCCGCATCACACATCAACTCAAATGGTTGACTCCAATCTGGGGCGACAAGTATATGTGCTGTCACCAATGCCTTCTTCAACGTTTCAAACGCCTGCAAACAATCATTGGAAAAATTAAAAGCAACATCTTTTTCTAACAATTGGCTCAAAGGCTTAGAAATTTTAGAAAAGTCACGGATAAACCTTCTATAAAATCCGGCATGGCCTAAGAAGCTCCGAATGGATTTTTCGTTTGTAGGAGGTGGTAATTTCTCGATTGCTATAATCTTTGCCCGATCGACTTCCAAACCTGCAGACGAGACTCGATGACCAAGTACAATACCATCGCGTACCATAAAATGACACTTTTCCCAATTGAGTACAAGATTGGTCTCTTCACATCATTTGTAAGACTAAGGAAAGATTGTGAAGACAACTCAAAAGAATCACCAAACACAGAGAAATCGTCCATAAACACCTCCATAACTTTTTCAATTAGATCGTGAAATATAGCCATCATACAACTTTGGAAAGTGGCGGGCGCATTACATAAACCAAATGGCATGCGACGGAATGCGGATGTGCCATAAGGACATGTAAATGTTGTTTTTTCACCTGGTCTTCCTGCGCAATCATGATTTGATTGTACCGGAATAACCATCTAAAAAGCAATAATAATCATAACCTGCAAGACGATCCAACATCATATCGATAAAGGGGAGGGGAAGTGATCTTTTCGAGTGGCATCATTAAGTTTTCTATAATCAATGCATATTCGCCACCCTACCAATTCTAGTAGCAATTTGTTCCTCATTCTCATTTTTCACTACCGTTACCCCCCTTTTTTTCGGCACCACTTGTACCGGACTTACCCATGAACTATCAGAGATTGCATAAATGATCCCAACAACTAACCATTTCAACACTTCCTTCCTAACCACATCTTGCATGATAGGGTTTAATCGTCTTTGGTTTTGCACTGATGGTTTATAAACATCTTCCATCCGAATTTTATGCATTACAATAGATGGACTTATGCCTTTTAAATCCGTTATAGACCATCCGAGTGCCGACTTATGTTTTCGTAAAACCCTTAACAATTTATCAAGTTGAGTTGGAGTGAGAAGAGATGAAACGATTACGGATTTTCATTATCCGCCCAAGAAATGTATATTTGAGGTGTTCGGGTAATTGCTTGAGTTCCATGTCGACGCGTCATTGTTTCAGGGTCACACACGGGCTGCCCGTGCTCGGGACGCACGGGTCGTGTGTGATCCCTTTTCTTCAACTCTACCTTTCCGGCAACACACACGGGTTGCCCGTGCGTAGGCACCCGACCCGTGTGTCCTTCCCCTGTCTCAATCCTTCCTTGGCAATACGCACGGGTTGCCCGTGCGTGACGACGCCGGGTCGTGCGCCTTCAGGGTTCTCAACTTTTGCTTCGGCATCACGCACGGGTAACCGTGCGTGGACGCACGTGTCGTGCATTTACGAGGGATTCCCGCTCCCATATTTCGACTTTACATTCTCACCTCTTGCGCTCCTAGGTAGTTCCTGCATATGATCTAAGGCACAAACATAGTCGTACAAATCTTGGTTATCAAAATCAAGCACAACACTCAACATTGAGCACGAGTGGGTTAGACCAAATTCCAAATCATCTGTAGACAATGTATGCTCAACATAATCCTCAATGCATGAACTAACTATATCTAAAAATGACAATGCTCCACCGTATCATGAAATTTCATTGCCTTATATATGGAAAATAAAACGTGCTCATCATTAACACGTAAAGTGAGCTCTCCTTTTTGTACATCTATTAAGGCTTTACCTGGTAGCTAAAAATGGACGTCCAAGTATCGGTGGAACGTCACGATCTTCTTCCATGTCAAGAACCAAGAAATCCACAGGGAATATAAATTTATCAACTTTTACCAGCACGTCTTCTATAATTCCCCTTGGATAAGTAAGTGACCGGTCCGCAAGTTGCAATGTCACCGTGGTTGGCTTCACTTCGCCTAGTCCAAGCTTCCTGAAAATGGACAAAGGCATCAAATTAATACTTGCCCCCAAATCACACAACGCTTTATTAAAGAAGTTACCACCAATGGCACAAGGGATAGTGAAACTCCCGGATCTTTCGATTTTGTGGCGCTTCCTTTGAATGATCGCGCTACATTCCGTCAAATTCACCGTTTCAAAGCTTGTCATCTTCCTCTTCTTCGACATAACATCCTTAAGAAATTTCGCGTAATTTGGCATTTGCTCTAGTGCGTCTGCAAAAGGAATGTTAATGTGCAATTTTTTAAATATATCGAGGAATTTTGCAAATTGATCATCAAGCTTTTTCTTTTGAAATCTTTGGGGAAAGGGAAGAGATATAGGCAATTTAGACATGTTAGAGTTAGACGATGATTTTAGCTTTTCAGCCCCTGTTTGTTCCGCCTCTTGTTTCTCTCTTTCCCCATCTTCTTCGATACCATCTTTCATCACCGATTCAACCTCTCCCTAGGCTTAGATGCTCCTTCCGAAATTTTCATTTCGATTTTCTTTAGGCCCCTCATATTCGTCTTTATTCGTGAATCGAATAGCCTTACATTGTTCCTTAGGATTAACCTCTGTATTACTTGGAAATTGACCCTTGTGATGTTGACCACCCACAATTATAGCCAATTGACCCACTTGAGTTTCAAGATTCTTTATTGAGCTTGTCACTGGGTCATTTGTAGTTCCATCTTATCCATCCTAGAATCTTGCCTAGCGAAGCGACTCCTCGTGTCACTCATGAATGCATTTGATTAATTTATGAAGGAGGTGAGTGCATCCTCCAACGATGATTTGCCTTCCACATTTCCACCTCCATTTGAAGCATTAAATCCCGTGAGGTTGCAACACATTCTTTGTATTGGCATAGGAAAAATTTTCATGGTTTCTCAACCCCGGATGGTAGTGTGTTGGGTTTGAATTGTTCCTAAATTGTTGAAATTCGGTTATTCACATAATTCACCTCCTCCATCGGATATAGAAGAGCTTCACTACCCGTGCTCGTGCTTGTTTCTCGCCCTTTTGTCAAAACACTCAATTGAGTTGTCAAAGCCGCACTGTGCGTCAACGCTTTAATCGGTCTGAATCCAAATTTCGGCTACTCATTGTACATTGGATCTTTCGACGCCACCGATAATAATCGTTCATAGCCATTTCTTCAAGAAGGTTCAAGGCATCTTGTGGAAACCATGCCAACAATGTTTCTCCCCGCTGCGGCATCAACAAAGGCCCTTGTTTGCCCCATTAAACCATTGTAGAAGAAACATAATCTGTTGATCCTCCGGAAACCCATGTTGTGGACATCTTCGTAACAAATCCCTAAACCTTTCCCAAGCCTCGTACAAATGCTCGGAGTCGAACTGTCGGAATTGAGTAATTTCGCTTTTGAGTGCAAAGTTTTGCTCGGTGGAAAGAATTTAAACAAGAACTTTTGCTCGGTTCGTCCCATGTGCTCACACCGCCTTGCGTCAATGTACCCAACCAATTCCTCGCCTTGTCTCTTAAGGAAAATGGGAATAGGCGCGACCTTATGGCATCATCCGACACTCCATTCATCTTGATCGTATTGCATATTTGGATAAAATGTGCAAGGTGAGAGTTAGGATCTTGATTCACGAACCCCCAACCGGTTCATTGTACCATATTGATCGAGTGCTAGTTTGAGCTCGAAGTTGTTGGCATTTATCGGAATATGAGCAATACCACCGTAATTATGATTCGTTTGTGGTCGAAAGTAATCACGAATGGCTTCTTTGTTGAACCGTGATCGGTAACTCGTTTACTCCATTGTTACCCTATTGGCAACTCATTGATCCTGTTGATCCCATTGTTACCCTTGTGTTCTTCGTCCAAATCCCCATTATCGGATTTTGTTGTCTTTCACCCCTTAGTAGCACTGGTTCTTCTCGCGAAAGCCTCAACTTCCGGTATGAGCGGTATTAAGTCCCCTCGCCTTTAGAGCGCGTGTTCATGCACTACCCGGGACCAAACTAAAATAAACAAGTCAAATAATGTAGAATTAAAGTCAAACCAAAATATAAAATAAAAATGTCTAAATTAAGAATAATTCTATCTATCGCAATATTAGCACCAAAATTATATTAGTCCCCCGACAACGGCGCCAAAAACTTGTTCGCCTCATTTTTAGCTCACCGCAAGTGTACGGTGTACGTTATAGAAAAGGGTAGCAATGTCGTATCCACGGAGACTAATAAATTTATGTACTAAGTATTGAACTAAGATAGCTTTATTTTTATTTAGACGATCGTAATTTAATGATTTTTGTTGTGAGATCAAGACAAGTTAGACTACTAAAGCACAAAATTAAGATAACACGATTGATAGAAGTATCAAGAAGAAAAATGGATTTCGAATTAAGGTTTCGATTAATATCCCTCTTGTTGTCCGATTTAATCCAAGCCAAGTTATTATCAATATTCCTATAAGACGATCACAAAGATATTTTATCCTCCCTCTCGAGATGCATATAAAACGTAGATTGAAATACTTATGCTAGCATCTCTACTCAACATGAAGTACTCAACTCCCAAAAGTGCAAAAGATCAAATGTCCTCACAAATATTTACAAACCTCTCGATTTATGCAAATATTTGTGTCGAGTACTCAAGATCTAATATTGAAACTCATCTCTCGAATTATGAATCAATATATCAAACAAGTTAAATCATTGATCAAGTGATAAAACAAGAATAAGCTCAAAGTACTCAAATAGGCTTCAAGATAATAACTTCAACTAAGATTAAAACATCCAACAAGAGTTCATTAATCTACTTCCAAAACCCTAAATCTAAAGAGTTTAGCTACACACGATTTCTAAACAACTCATAGACAAATTGTTCATAGCCATGACAACTAAAAATGAAAGATGAAAACTACAAGAGAAGCAAGAAAAACTTAGAAAAGTCGACAATCTCTCGATATATCTCCGTTCCTTGAGCTTCGATGCAACCCGATTGTCTCCTTGATGTCTTCTTCCAAGAATAGACCTTTGTCTTGTGTTGTAGATCCCAAAATGTCGAAATATCCCCGGTGTGCGCCCCAAAAGTGTTTATATACCTCCTCAAAGCCTAGGTCATTTCTTTGTCAAAATCTTTGATCTGTGGACAGGACGCACGGGCTACCGTGCGTCATGCCGTAGGCATTTCCTCTTTTCACCAACCAGCGACGGGTCGTGCGTGGGGCGACGGGTTACCCGTGCGCATTGCCGTAAGCGATTTTCAATCCTTGAGTGGCGCCGAGTGGTGCGTGTACGCACGGGCTACCGTGCGCATTGCCGCACCTTGATTCTTCTTTGCCGAACGCACGGTGGGTGCTCAGGCGCGCGCCCTACCCGTGCGTCTTCTATTTTTCACCATTTGTGGTATTTTTTCCTCCGCAATGCTCGCATTTGTCTCCAAATTACTTCAAAAATCATTAAATCCATGCAAAACAAGCAAAGCATAATATCTTTTCCACAAAGAGCGAATATGAACCATTTCACATGAGTTTATGCACGTTAAATCGCCATTTTAGCCATAAATACCCCCAAAATACATGCAAAACTCACACCTATCAGCTCTCAACGTCAAGAACAAGATTGGGTTTATGGATGGATCTCTCCAAATGCTTCTTGTCTCTTCTCTTGTTCTATCATTTGTTGGCAAAGGCCAAAAATTTGGTACTCTCTTGGATCCTTAATTCTATTTCTAAAAACATTAGACATAGCTTACTTTAATTCAATTCCACTCAAGAAGTTTGGGAAGAATTGAAGATTAGATATGTTAGAAGTGATGTTCCTAGAGTCTTTCATCTTGAAAGATCTCTTAGCTCGATTTCTCAGGGTTCATCTTCCATTACTGCATACTACAATTAGTTTAAGGGATTGTGGGATGAGTATGTGAGTTTTAGACCACTTACTAAGTGTTCTTGTGGACACTGCACTTGTAATATATATTTGGTTATGGCTGAAACTCAACAAACAAATTTTGTCATCAAATTTTTGGTTGGATTGCATGAATCATATGCCAAGATTAGGAGTCAGTTGCTTCTGGCTTCACCTTTGCCATCCTTAGCTAAAGTCTACTCTCTTCTTCTTTAAGAAGAATCTCAGTGAGCCTGAATAATATAATTGGTTCATCCATGCCAATGGATTCCATGGCTATGTTGGCAAGACAATCTTTTAAGAATAACTACAATAAAGATAAGAAGACACTAAAGTATTCCCATTGTGGGTTTACTGGTCATACTATAGACAAGTGCTTCCAATTGATAGGTTATCCACCTTGATGGAAAGGTCTAAAAGGCCCAAGATCTGCAAAAGATTCACCTACAGCCAATGTTGCTATGACTTCACCTAGTTAAACAGAATCTGCAAATAACCCTCTCTTTTCTCATGAGTTGGTACAACAATTTTTGGTTTACGCTAAGAGTTTGCCTGCTACAGATATATCTCATTCTCCTGCAAATACTATTTCAACAGGTAATATTTCTTTGTGTTCTCTAGTTGAAACTTCCACGTACACTACAAGAAATCCGCTGATAGACATCGGTCAAAAGCCATCCATTTTATGTTTTTTGTGATGTCTTTTAGTATTTAACATTATTTTTTAAAAGGCATGAAATCTATTACCGCATTTTTCCGTTCATAGAAATCGAATATTTGAATCGATGTTTCTGTTCACCCTTTTCTTTGTTTATAACCTCGATTTTAACATTGATTTTTAAAAAACCTATGTCAATCTTATTTTTATCACTCTAATAAAATAAAATACAATTATTCGTTCCACAAATCCCGATTTAGCACATATTCCCCTCCATCCAAAACTTAGAAAATTTTCAATCTCTTTTCCCTCCATTCACCGATTCTCTCCACACAAAAAACCTAGTTTCCTCCCTCAATGTCCCTGGCCCTGCCGTCGGTCAGTTCGAGCTAAGCATAACCCTCAATTTCTGTTGTACTTAGCCTCGCTGTCTTCCTCTTCTTCAAGAATCTAGTAAGATTTGTACCTGCGTCCCTGTTTCTAATTTGTATTTATGTTTTTTAAGCGGTTGTGATGGAAAATGGAATTTTGTTCTCTTTTTGAAGTTAAATTTGGTGGAGGGGAAGATGCAGTATCTGCTCGATGAAAAAGGTATATAAGTGATATTTGGATGCATTTGCTGGAGTAATGATTGTTTGTTGTGGGTACTGTCATCCTCAAGTGGTGGATCTATTGCCATTCGGACTAATGTTTGCAAAGATACTTGAATCCTGCTTTGTGGCGGCTTTGCAGGCTCTCGCGACTAAATTCCCTGTGATCTCAAGGTAAATTCAACAAAATCCCAGTCCATGGTGTTGTTCTTAACTAATTTTGATTTGTCCATTTCCCTTCTGCTATCAAGTTCTATGATATTAATATTATGAGGGATAAGGGGCATTATTTCTAACAATTTGTTTTAGTTATGTTGTGGTTTAGGTTGTTTCTTTCTGATTTTGGGACGGAGGAAAATGAGTCAATGGCTTTCTTGATGGTGCAATTGTACACATGTTGTCATGATGTTATTTCGATTACGAATATGTATCATGGCAATGCAATGGACAATGGGCGCTGCTACTCGAGCATCTACAAATTTAATGTTATGTGAAGTTGTTTGGAAGACTGTAGTTGTTTCCATTGTTCTCATGAGAATGGAAGACTGTAGTTGTTTCCATTTAGAGTATGCCTTGCATTTTTTGTCCTCACATTGTTTTTTGCAGGAATTAAAAACCATTAAGATGATTGGTATTGCTGAGCAAAAAGGTGGTCTATACGATCTTACTTTTTCATCTCATTGCACTGAATCGCTAGTTCTTCTATGATTTGGCATTCTAGACTTGGCCATGCATCGCCTAAGAGCCTTTCCTTTTATCCAACATATAATGTTTAGTCCTCATGATTTTAGTTCTTGTGACATATGTTATTTAGCTAGCCAAACATAAATGATTTCCTTTTAATAACACTACATCTAATTCTCATTTGTTGTTTTTGATTTAGTTCATTGTGATTTATGGGGTCCTTTCTCAATCATTTCTCATAATGTCTTTAAATACTTTCTTACTATTGTTGATGATTATTCAATATGTACTTGGATATATATGCTAAAACATAAGTCGATATACACACTTGCTTGGAATTTTTTACAATATGGTTCTCGCTCGGTTTGGTAAAAGAATAAAGGTTTTGAGTTATGATAATGGTACTGAATCTATTCTTCCCATTTGTTATGCTTCAAACTAAGGATATTTACATCAAACTATTTGTGTTGAAACACCACAAAGAAAATGGATAGATGGAAAGAAAACACCAACATTTACTTCAACTCTTCAAGTAGCAAGAGCATTTATGTTTCATCTAAAGTGCCTCTTTCCTTCAGGATGATTGTATTATTGTAGTAGCATATAATAAATAGAACTTCTACTTCTTTGCTTCAAAATCGGACACCTTTTCAAAGACTTTTAAAAGACAATTTGATTATTACCATTAGAAAGTTTTTGGTTGCGTTGCTTATGCTTTAACTTTATCGAGACAAAGGAACAAGTTTCAACCTAGAGCTTCCAAATGTATTTTCATATGATAATTGTTTTCCAACCTTGATTGAGGATCTTGGTTTTTGAAATATATGCTAGGTATTGAAATAGCTAGAAGTTCAAAAGGATTGAATATTTGTCAAAGAAAGTGTGCCCTTGATATACTTACAAATAAATCCCGGTTATTTAGAACAAACCAGCCTCAACACCAATGGATTCTAAGATGGATATACATAGTCAAAACACTACACCTTTAATTGATCCATCAATGTACATGAGACTTGTTGGCATACTAACAAGACCTGGACTCTCTTATAGTATTCAAACATTAAGTCAGTACAGTCTAATCCCAATTCCTCTCATCTAGTGGCAACTCATTGAGTATTAAGATATATAAAGTCCAATCCATGTAAAGGCTTGTTCTATTTCTCTGCTTCATCTCTTCATCTTCATGCTTTTAGTGATGCAGATTGGGCACGTTGCCCTGACACTAGATGGAGCATCAGTGGATTTTTTGTCTACTTAATTAGGAGACTCTCTCATATTTTGGAAAGCTAGAAAACAACCAACGGTCAGCCGGTCTTCAGCTGAAGCAGAATATCGAGCAATCACATTGGCAACCTGTGGAATTCAATAGATCAGTTATCTATTGCGAGATTTACAAGACCCACTTACCATGCCTGCAACAATTTACGGATAGCAAATCGGCCTTTGTCGTATCTCAAAAATCCCGCCACCACGAGAGAACCAAACACATAAAACTTGATTGCTATTTTGTAAGGGAAAATAAACAAAAACGTCGCATAAAGCTCATTCACATACCCTCGCACATCAAACCGCTGCTCATATTATGATGAAGCCCTTATCACTACATTTATTTCTTTACTTCACTAACAAGTTGGCATGATGGATATTCATGCCCCCTGAGAGGGTGTCAAGATTCACTTGAATACGAAAAACAAAGCTCAAAGTACTTCTACACCATAAGTTAGTTAGTGTCGATTATATTATTTAGTGTCGATATATTAGTTAATAACAAAGTCTCGTATTCTTATTGTAATTTCACCGCATGATCATGATCGATTCGGTAGTTAGATCATTTACGATTATGTATAACGTTGCTATATAAACTCAAGTAGTAGCATCACAAATCAATCAATTATAATTATCTTTCAACATGCTCTTTTCTTTACTTCTCTACACATGTAATGTCTAGTGTGTAGATACATTACAAGTGTCACTTTTCAAAAAATAGGACATGTGAATGGAGATACTATACCAAGTGTAGTGCTCCAGGTGTAGTATCTACCAATTAGTGTAATTCAAATTGTATAACTAGCAGACATACTACTAATTTTGCAACAGAAGATCAATTTCATTTTCCAAAAAATGATTTTTTTCAAACAAAAAAAATAAGAAAATAAGAAAAGAAAAGTATTCTATCTCCTGCCTCAGCATGTAACATGTAGAGTCCAATATTGGGCCCATCTTCTTAACAACTGGTTTCCAAGTTAAACATTAAATAATTTAATTGATTTTTCATACTATGTAATCTGAACAAAAAGCCAAAATTACAAAAACTAATTCCAAGACGGGTCAAAACATACAATCTAGGAAACACTATTCTTTGAAAAATTGCAACACTTAGATAATGATGTTGGAAGAGTATTCAACATAATAAATTTCCACATTCATTAATTATATTAAAAAAAACTAAATCACAGTGATGACTGATGAGTGATGAGCCAATCATAAAGCTATAAATATTAGCTCTATTATATGGATAATCACCCTGCCAATCAATACCTAACCATAAACCATGGAATATTTCAACTCGTTCATCTTTGGAGCCATTGCCTTACTTTTCTTTATCTACTATTACCTGCTCTGGACAAGGTCTGCCAACCCAAAAACAAAAGCGCCACCCGAAGCTGGCGGCGCATGGCCTTTTACAGGCCATCTCCACCTCATGGGTGGCGGCTCCTCCCCGGAACTTCCTCACATCAACTTAGCTGCCCTGGCAGATAAATACGGCCCAATTTTCACAATCCGGCTCGGCGTACGCCGCGCACTGGTGGTGAGCAGCTGGGAATTAGCCAAAGAACTGTTCACCACCTGCGACGTCACCATTTCATCCCGTCCAAAATTGAGAGTCGCCAAACACTTGAGCTATGACTTCGCCATGTTCGGATTCACTCCGTGCAGGGCGTACTGGCGCGGACTGCGCAAACTCGTATCAGCCGAGCTGCTCTCGAGCCGCAGAATCGAGCTGCAAAGAGACGGGCGTGTGTCAGAAACGGCGCAGTTTGTTAGCGAGCTGTATAAGATGTGGGAGGAGAAGAAGGACGAATCGGGGAGAGTGTTGGTGGACATGAAAAAGTGGTTCGGGGACTTGAATTTGAACGTGGTGCTTAGGGTGGTGGCGGGGAAGAGGTTTAATTACGGCGGGGGAGGTGATGCGGAGGAGACGAGGCGGTGCAGGGAAGTTTTTAGGGATTTCTTCCACTTGGCGGGGCTGTTTGTGGCGGCTGACGCGATGCCTTATCTTGGGTGGCTTGATTTAGGTGGACATGAGAAGAAAATGAAGGAAACTGCAAAAGAATTGGACATAATTGTTGGAGGATGGTTGGCGGAGCATCGAAATAAGGGATATTCCGGCGAGGATAAGCCGCAGGATTTTATGGATGTGATGCTGTCAGTTGTACAAGGTGCAACAGAGTTTCGTGGTCAATATGATGCTGATACCATCGTCAAAGCGACATGCGAGGTGTGTAGCGTTTTTCAATAGGACTTGTGCTTGTTTTCTCTTTTAAAAATTTAAACCGGAATAAGTAGAATAATTGTTGGGATAATTACAAAACAAACTCTTGAAGTTCGAGCTAATTACAAAAAAAAACCAAAGATTTTTTAAAATTGCAAAAAACCCCTTGAGACTTGATTCCATCTTACATTTTTCCATTCATAAGCAAAAAAATATTTCAAAAAAACCCATGACATTTATTAAATTATTACAATTATCCCCTTAAATTTAATATAGAATCAAACTTTAAGGTTTCTTTGTATTTTGTAGTATTTTTGGGTTTTTTTGTAATTAGCCTAAACTGCAGGAGTATTTTTGTAATATCCCATAATTGTTTTATCATACAGTACCTGATACGAAAGAAGGAAAAAAAAAAAACTCATTTTACATGTATCTGCCCTGTTTTTCAGTTCTTGACTCTTTCCTCGAAGGAGCGAACTTGTGACAAAAAAAATTCCTACAAAATAAATTGGTAATGATTTTTTGCAATGATTTAAATTTGTTTCAATTGAGTCGTGCAGACTTTGATCGCCGGTGGGACTGACACTACAACAGTGATGGTAATATGGGCACTATCCCTCCTCTTAAACAATCGTCGTGTCCTGAAAAATGCTCAAGAAGAATTGGACAAACACATTGGGAAGGAAAGGCGAGTAAAGGAATCAGATATCAGCAATCTAGTCTATCTCCAAGCCATAACTAAAGAGACTCTTAGATTATACCCCGCTGGCCCCTTAAGCGGTACACGGGAATTCGCCCAAGACTGCAATGTCGGAGGCTACCATGTCCGAAAAGGCACGTGGCTCTTTGTGAACTTGTGGAAGTTGCACCGCGATCCACGCGTGTGGGGGGACGACCCATTGGAGTTCAGGCCGGAGAGGTTTCTAAGTACACACGAAAATGTGGATGTTCGGGGCCAGAATTTTGAGTTGATCCCGTTTGGTGCTGGTCGGAGGATCTGCCCTGGGACAAACTTTGGCCTGCAGATACTGCATTTGGTGTTGGCTAACTTATTGCATGGGTTTGAGCTTTCGACGGTGTCCGATGAAGCGGTTGATATGACTGAGAGTGCCGGATTGACAAACATCAAAGCCACACCACTTGATGTTCTTATTGTCCCAAGACTATCTCCTAGTCTTTATTAGGGTTTGAGTTTGATCAAGAATAATTGTGGGTTTTTAAGAATAAGTGTGATGTAATGTTTCTTTTAATTAATGGTTTGAAGCTTCAGTTGTGTGTTTCTTATTGTCGAACTTGACGATATCAATAAATATTTTTGACAAAAGCTCGTTTGAGACAGTCTAGCGGACCAAAATCCGTTAGATGGATCCCAAAATCCGACCCGGTAATGTTTTAATTTTATTAGCAGGGACAATTATATTAGCAGTCCATCTGAAAAATATTAATACGTAGTTTACTTGAAAGTATTAGTTTTTGTAATATTGGATAGTGATATAATATCATGTGAGAGCGCTGAATAGTATTAGATTTTTATCTAAAAAGTATTAGTAGTTTCTCTAAAAAGTATTATTACGTAGTTCACTTGAAAATATTTAATAACCCCATAAAGTATTAATTTTTCTGTCTAAAGTATAAGTATTTCCCTTGAAAAAACATTATTTTTCCTTGAAATGTTTTTAGTAATTCACTACAAGAAAATTCCGGTTCACGATAGAATTTACCCGTGCGAAATGATTTTGTCATTTGAATTTTACAATTACCTACAAAATACCTACGAATAAAAAAATATCATTTTCCCTCAAATTATACCAACAAATTACCCGAAATGATTCACGCTTTTTTCAATTACAACGATTTTCTACGTAGGTATTTACCAACATTTTAGATTCTCAGAGGTAAATATTTTACCTACAATGGTTTTACCTACAATGATTTTACCTACACTTTACAATTTTCTTAACATTTACCTACAGATTTTTCTGTAGGTAAACTGGTTTTTTCTTGTAGTGATTCCCCTGAAAAGTATTAGTTTTTCTAATAAAAAGTATTAGTAGTCTAACTGGAAAGTATTAGTATATATATTGTTAATATTTCGTTAGGTCACTGGGTAGTTGGGTCTACGGGTCGGATAGATCCATTAGGCTGGATCCGTCTAACCGTTAGACCGTATGACAGGAGACTACCTCAATAATTTTGTATAATATTTGATAATTTATTAATTATCGATTTTGTAAAAATCAATTAATTAGCGTTTGTCACATCAACATTGAATGAGCAATTCCATCAAAATATAAATCTCATCTTAATCTCTGTATGTATATATGTTTTCATGAAAAGTGATGTTATATCAATTTAGATCCTCGTACCATGTTACATTTTTTATTGCATAATATTTGTACACTTTACCGTATTGATCGATGAATTATTTTATAATTTATACTCTTGACATATATGGTGGTCATGTTGGAATATTGTAAACGTAGAATGTTTATATTTGCATCATCAGATCACCTCCAATATAATTGTCCAAATCAATATTTTCTTTAAGCACCATCAAGTGAGATTTTATTGATCCAAAATTAACAAGTACAAAGTTTGCATACAATGTCCAAATCAATATCCTCCTCGACATTTTCTTGATGCTTTTCATATTATATACTGTGTATATATATATATACATATATATTATTTCATATTCTGTAGGTTTCCTAGTGCACAAGAGACGCGCGCCAAATGACAAAAACTTGTGTGAGATGGTCTCATTGATCTAGATTCGTGAAACGAGGTCTGATTACCAAATCCAAAACACACGCACCTCTCTCTCTATACACATGCATTCCCCCCCCCCTCCTTTCTCTTCTCCTCTCTCTAAATATATTAATAACTTATCGAAAACAATATATATATATCAATATTAATATATTTTACTAGTAATTTTATTAGTTTTTGAACAAAAAAACAATTTTTATATATAAAAATTGTATAAAAATTAAAAAGTTATACAAACATGTTAAAAATTATTTTACAAAAATACAAATATATATTACACTACAAGAAAATTTCAGTTTACCTACAGAATTTACCGACAGAAATGATTTTGTCACTAAATTTTACAGTTACCTACAGAATAAAAAATATCATTTTTCCCAAATTATACCGACAAATTACCGATAGATTACTGAAGCGCTTTTTCGATTCTCGAATTTTTACGTAGGTATTTACCAACAGTTTTAGATTCTGTAGGTAAATATTTTACCTACAATGATTCTACCGACATTTACAATTTTCTTAATACCTACAGATTTTTCTGTAGGTAAACTGGTTTTTTCTTGTAGTTTTATAATATAATAATAAAATAAAAAATAATTTACATTCATAATCTTAATATTTCTTAATGTTAAATAATACACACATACATACATACATACATATATATATATGACAAATCATACAATAAAAATAATTTTTACACCTAAATATTTAAGTTAAAATTCAAAGTTTCAATTAAATAAAAAATTTAAACAAATATTTAAATGTAATATACTTAATAACTAAATAAAAAATGCTAGCACCACCCCGTCGCTACTCGAACAGAGTTCCGGCGAGCTTCGGCCGATCGGAGACGACCTCCCTGCAAAATCGATGGATACTGTTAAATATCGTATTACAAATAGTTTTCCTTATTTAGTTTTAATCTTTTTATGGTTAGGATTTCTAGTCACTTTATTGTTAGGTTTTCGAATTGTCTATATAAGTTTCTCTCTTTTTCTATTTTGTAATTAACCTTTGGTTTTGCATCACAAGCATACAATTCTTTATTTTCTCTCTCAATATTATGGATTCTTTGATTTCTACATGGTATCATTAGCCAATTTTTTAGGTAGAGTGTTTTAGAAAATTCATTCATTTTTGCTAGTTTTTTTGTTCAGATTCGTTCGTTTTTGCGAGATATTTGGTTTAGATTTGGCTCATTTTCATTAGTTTTTTTTAATTCAGATTTGGTTCGTTTTCTGTAACTCTTTGGTTCAAATTTGGTTCATTTTGTTAGTTTTTGGTTCAGATTTGGTAGCTTTTGGTTCAGATTTGGTTCGTTTCCCCTAACTTAATTTTTGTTCAAATTTGATTCCTTTTCGCTAGTGTTTTGGTTCAGATTTGATTCATTTTTTCTAGTTTTTTGGTTCAGATTCAGTTGGTTTAGTTGGGTGGATTTTATATGGTTTGAGTAGCAAAATTTGGTTGATCATCTTGTGGTTGGTTTAGTTGGGTGAATGATATGGTTAGTGAAGCAAAATTTGGTTGATTATCTCATGGTTGGTTTTTGATCATTTATACTTTTGTCGGCTTTGGTAATTGACTGATTTGGTTTTTATTTATTTGTGGACATAGATTTTGGGATGATGGGTAACCACGATTTATGGTCCAAGAGATGACTAAAATTGGATTTTATTTTGTTAACATTGTTTTGTTGTTTTTTGCATCATCGTGTTCAGAAGGTGTCTCCCTATTTTCAAAATTTGGTGGTTTTATGTGCACCTTGTGATGTCATCAAATTGACCGTTGTTTCTTCTTTAATGCAGATTGCTGATATGTTTACCAATGCACATTCAACTTCATGTTTTCGTTTTTTATTTGGGAAACTCTCAATGCTTCTTGTGGTTACATCGTGAATTTGAGATGGAGTGTTAAATATTGTATTATATTATTACAGATAGTTTTTTTTATTTAGTTTTATCCTTTTTATGGTTAGGATTTCTAGTCACTTTAGGGTTAGATTTTCTAATTGTCTATATAAGTCTCTCTCTTTCTCTATTTTGTAATTAACTTTTGATTTTGCACCACAAGAATACAAGCTTTTATTTTCTCTCTCAACATTATGGATTCGTTTATTTCTAGAGAAACATGGTGGAGAGTTTTCTGCATAGAGCCGGTGAAGCTATGGAGAATAGGCGGCCCCATATTATAGAAATGCATTGGGAAATGTATTGGTTGGTGATTAGGGTAAGGAGTTGGGAAGTAAATATGATTGGGGGAGTTAAACAAACATAGCCTTAAATGTTTTGGGTGGAACAATTTTTTCTTTTAAATGTCTGTCGATGGAGTTTTTTGACCGATTCTACGCATAACAAATTTTGGGAAAGGTGTTTGGGTGGAAATTTTTAACATGTTTGTATAACTTTTAAAATTTTATACGATTTTAAATAAAAAAATTGTTATTTATAAAAAAACTAATAAAATTATTAGTAAAATATATTAATATTGATATATATATATTTATCCGATAAGTTATTAATATAATTATATTTTTATCATTTATTTAAATTTATATTAGTTTTTCTTTTGCCTTTTTCTTGTTTTACCAACCAAATAAAATTATAGGACAAATTTTGCTCGGATTTTGATCAAATATTTTGACTGATGATGAAAAGGGTCCAACTCAGCTTTAATACGGGCCATGCGCCATTCACGTGCAAGTTGGTTGCCGGATTTTGGGACTCTGGTGATAATAGGACAAAAATTGCGAGAATTTTTATGATACAGACGAAATTCGCAAAATGAAAAATGAGCAAGACTGAAATCGCTTAGTATCTAAAATTACAGGACCATTTTTGCATTTTTCCCACCCTTCTAATAGTTTTTTCGTACATCAAGTAGCGAAAACCACATCCAACACGATGTAACTGCTACCAACAATAAATCCATCTCCGTACTCAGAAGCAACTAGGTTGTAAACAATCCAAGCCGAGCCAGGCTTTATCATATTTCCCAAATGTTTCTTTAATTCTATACGATCTCGACGATCTCAAGCTCGAGCCGAACTCTCTTTAGATTTTAAAAAGTTTGTTCGTGTTCGTGTGATAATATTCTTTAGTGTTTGAACTTATTCACGAATATATTCGTGAACACGTTCTTGTTAGAGTTCGTGCTCATTTATGTTCGTGAACAATTTTGTTAATGAACGATAAACAAACAAACAAACAAACAAACAAAATTATCTTTGACGAATTCGTATTCATTACATGTTCGTGAAAAAATTTAACTTTAATTCATATGTTACGGATAAATTTTTAATATAGTAACTTTAAATATTTTTCATATTATATAACTTTATTGATTATAAGATACAATAATATTAGAATTATATATATATATATATATGTGTGTGTGTGTTTAACTTTTTAATATTTATAATTAACTTATATGTAAAATTACAAGTTTAAAATTAAACTACATGAGCTTGTCCAAAAATATTTTATAAACGAGTATGTAATTGTTCAATCTTTGTTCGTTTGTAGAAGAGACATAAAATTTGTTCATTGTATACATGTTAACTAAATAAACAAATACTATCCAAACTTATTCACGAGTTGCTTATAAATGCTCTATTCATTTACAACCCGAGAAGCAATAAGCGTAGCAATATGAATATTTAGAATGATTTATCCATTCTTTTTGGAAGAATTAGCATGTATGAAAAAACTGACTTACCTATAGAAAAATTTGTAAGTAAATATTAAAATAATAATAAAGTGTAGGTAAAATTATTGTCGGTAAATATATATTTACCAACAAAATCTAAACCAGTTGGCAAAAAATATCTACAATATTCATGTTGGATTCTTGGCGATTTATCAGTATAGTTTCGAGAAAAATAATATTTTTTATTTTGTCGATATTCTATAGGTAGCTATAAAATTTAATGACAAAATTATTTCTATTAGTAAATTATATTGGTAAAGTAAATTTTTTGGCAAAATTATATATATATATATATATATATGGTCCCATCATCTCTCTCTCTCTCTCTCTCTCTCTCTCTCTCTCTCTCTCTCTCTCTCTCACACACACACACACACACACACACACACACACACACACACACATATATATATATATATATATATATATATATATACGGTCCCCTCCTCTCTCTCTACATATATACGGTACCCTTCTCTCTTTATATACATTCATGTGGTCCCCTCCTCTCTCTCTCTCTCTCTCCGTCCTCATAGGGATAAAAATACCCAAAGAAATGATACTTTAAAAACGTATACTTTTGAGAGTAGAATTGATTTTTTTTTAATAAAAGTGATATTTGTTTCTTAATAAGAAGTGGTATTTATTTTAATACGAACTGATTCTTTTTAAATAAGAATTAAGGATACTTCTTTTGTTAGATAAGAAGTGATATTTTTTAAATAAGAAATGATACTTTTTTTGAAGTAAAAGTAATATTTGTTTTAATAAAGAAGTGATACTTTGTTTTAATAAAATTAAATAAAAAAATGATACTTTTTTTTCATAATAAGTGATACTTGTTCCATAAGAAGTGATCTTCATTTTTACTAAAAAGGGATATTTTTCCGTAAAAAGCGATACTTTATTTTAATAAAAAAGTAATATTTTCTCAAGTCAAATGTGATACTTTCATTTGAAGTGATATTTTTCATAAGAAATGATACTTTTTTTCTTTATCTTTTTCCTTTGGTTCATGTGTGTATAGAGAGAGAGAGAGAGATGTGAGGTAGGACGTGAGGGGAGAGAGGGGAAACCACAAGAAGAGTGAGATGTGAGAAGAAAGGGGGGGAACCAAGAGAGAAGTGAACGTGAGGAAAGAGAGGGGAGGGGGACCAATGAGAGATGAGAGAGAGGAGGAGGGGAACCATGTGAGGCTCCGTCTCACGGATCTAAATCCATAAACCATTCTCCCAAAAGAAAAAATAATATTTTTTATTCTGTCGGTATTCTACAGGTAATTGTAGAATTTATTGACAGAATCATTTCTGTCAGTAAATTCTATTGGGGAGAATAATTTCGATAAGAAGGAAGAATATGAGAAAATAATTTCAAATGACTTTGTATAAGATAAATTTAAAATTTATCATAGTAATTTAAAATAGCTTAAAATAATAGTTCAAAGATTTGAAATTCATAGTATTATGGAATTGTCAAAACAAGAATAATTGATTTATTATTATGGATTCAAAATGTGAAGCTTCAAACCTATCAATCGAAATGAAGCTTTAAATAATAACAAACTAAGGTAAAAACTCACGAGATTTTCTATTATATGTGGTATTACACTTAGTATTTCAATTTACTAGGTGAATGTGTATGGTGTTATTCTGATGCATGGGATCTTCTATTCCAAATTCGTGTTTCATCTTATTTCCACTACTGCACAGATATTTGTCACGTGTGTACTATTTACCATATTAAAATCCCATACTCTATACTTGATTTATGTTTGTAAATTAATATGGTAAATAGTAGACACGTAACAAACATCTGTGCGGTGGACAATGAGATGAAATACGAATATAGAATAGAAAACCCCATTCTGAAGTTATATATTGGAACATTATATGAATTATGAAATACTATAAGAAAGAGGAGAAAGAGTTGATACGAGCAAATAGATTTTTTATTTTATTTTTTCAATAAATGAGAAATATATAATAAAAAGAAAAAAAGAGTAAAGTATTATTTACAATGCCAAACAGCTAGCAATAAGGGCAATAAGTTGATACAAGCAAATAGTAAAGCTGCTGGCTCCCATCATTTTCGTATTGATAGATATGGCAAGATCGTACTTTTGTTTCTTCCTACATTATTATATGTTAATCGTTATTTTATAATAAATATTATTAATTATTTAATTTTAAGGAAAAATGGAAATTTGGAATAATAATTCTTAATGGGAGAAAAAAAATCAATAGAATCTACACTGCTGAATGCTGATGATACTTGAGCGCAGAATTTACGCATCTCTAAAACTAATTGTTAGAATAATATTTTATTGACTCAAAGAATTTGATTTTGACATGGATTCAATTGATATTGATACATACTTGGTAATTAAACTAATCTTAAGTTTCTTGATCGATCAACAGTCAAAATGTTGGAAATTTTGTTTTCAAGATTTTTTTCTTTTCAAACGTGTGTTTGAAATTGCTGAAAAGTTTTGGCTCCATACATTTGTTTCTTCCACGTGTAGATTTAATTTTCCAGAATAACTCCATACTTTATACTATTTTTTTTGTGTAATAGGAAAGATTGTGTTTATCTTGGTTATGAAAAATTAGTGTTTATCTTGATAAGGAAGTATTTGCATTATTTATTGTTTATTATAATGGTATTTGTGGGAAAAAACTACACAAAGGTGATGAAAGTGGGGAACTTTAAAATATTAGGGAATGTGTTCCCTTAAAGTACCGCTTTTTGAGAAAGCGGTTCTGTAACCGTTTTTTACGGGGTAAAATCAAGAATGACATCTTTTGAGGTTTCAGTTACAACTTTGGCCTTCTTTACTAAAAGGAATCAAATATTCATTGAAGTTTCCATTATACCCTTTATAATAAATAAGGAAACATGATCAAATTCGTTCCAGATTTCACAGAGTATGAGCACCCTCATTTTCTCATCCTGTTTCGTTCGTGACATTGTTACACCTACTTAGATCCAGTCTCCATTCAGAGGTTTTAAATGGATCATGTCAGGTTTCCAGCCGATAAACTTAACAGGACATACTTCTGTAAAGTTCTCATGATTCTATGTTATCAGTCCCAAACTAAGGTTTATAGGTGAAAATGGAAATAGTCCATTATGACCATATCAGGCCCAACATGCTTCCGTTAAATTAATAAATTCCTTAAAATGCATACCTCTTTTCGACCGAAACAACACCAGGTGAGATGGCTCGCAACGCCACCAATCGGAAAATTACTGCCTCTAGACCGTTTGACAAACATTTCACAGTGTTCAACTTCAACCAACAGGGAAGATGATCTACAAGTTATCCGACTCCTTCAGCAACTGCTCAGCACAACCTTGGTTCGTTTCCTACTCCAGGCGTATAAGATAATTCTTCAAAGGGATAGATTAATAGAACATTATGAACAAAAGCTTTTATTTATTAAGAACTTAAATAAAAAATTATTACATCAGTAATCTCCTTTTGGGAGGAGAATACCCGTTTAGCCTCTCATATATGAGGCTTGCACTGCTTTACACATAAACTTAAAAACAGAAAACTGAAAAACACTCTCAAAATTTAAACACTCAACTATTTTTAAAAAGAAAATTTTATTTTTCAGAAGACTAAGGGAGATTGATCGATGCCTTTAGCCTTCCCAAGCTCTTGTTTATATGGAGGTAAAGATGCCTCTATCTTCTCTATTATTGCATCCACTTGCTGAAATGAGTGGAAGCATACTAAGCATCACATAGTTAGGGCCCTACTTTGTCTGGTATCGAAAGTATGTTGATAAGGCTCCAATTATCTGATGACTTATTTTTCCGTCCTTTAGTTGGAAGGAATCTTATGATGTCACCCCTTACGTCATTTACTTGAATTATTAACATCTGATTAGTTGGATGCCAATTGCTGGATCTGACCCACTTTTTGTCTTTTTGGTAAGTGGGTGTCACATGTTGCCACCCAATCCGAGGAATCTACTTTTTTGGTGGTCCCCGAATTATTGGATACTTTGGCAACTTTTGTGCTTTTCCTTCTTCGTCACCGAGACGTCTCCGATTAATCTTTGGTCGGAATCCTTTACCAAATTCTGGCTCTTTCTGATTCGGACATTCGGGCAAATATGATTTTTCTAGTGGCCAATATGAGCCATATTACAGTATTTCCGACGAGTTTCTTTACTCCCTGGCAGCTTGTTTTTCCAAAGAAGACTTCTCTTTTTCTCGAACAGGTCTTCTGCAAATCTTGTAGTTTTTCCCGTTATGGTATTTAACAAGAATGATCCGTTCACTGAATTCTGATAAAACTTGAACAGAAACTTGACTTTGTCCATCTCTGTAAGACAGGCCCATAAACCCCATGCTCGTCTTGTTGAAATTTGATCTTCAGTAAAAGACGTAACCAGGGTAACTTCTTCCGAATTTGCTTCCTTAATTGTTTTGAAAGCACGTTCGTCTGGCCTTCAAAGCCTAATGTAATGAAAGGCTTCATGATTACCTTTCCCCACGGGTTCTGGAGCTGCACTAATGAAATACAGTTCCAAAGTATCACCGTGTTTGAGGCTCTCATTGTTGGACCAGCACTCGTATACTGCTTCCTGGATTCATTTGTGTACTGTTTTATCTCCGGGAAAGCAAGGGAGGTAGTATAGATTGAAGCCACGGCTCCACATTCATACCACCGCTTGACCTCGTGTGGATTGGAGTTTGGTAACATCCACACCCTTGGATATTTTCCAGAAATGTCGATCTTCATTCTTTCTGGGTGTATCCCTTGTCTTGAAATAAGTTTCTCCAAGTTTGTTTGATATTCCCTCCAAGTAGAAGAAATTTTAATCTCATTAGTATCAACCTTAGAATTACCCATCATAGGCCTAAGATTGATTTCTTCGTCATTTACCCCGGACGTGCTGGGTTGACATGATAACTCGTGATTTGACTCCAGAGTATTATCTTTTCCTTGGGCCAACATTTCTGCCAGCTTAGGACCTGTGCTAGAGGTATTTGAATCCTCTGCTACGGGTTGGGGAGCCCCGCTCTAAACGCTCATTTTGCTTATTAGCGGCTCGGAGGAGTGGCCCTTGAAATGTCAATCTCAGATGAGAATGAGATCGAACACAAGCTCGTATGCGATCGGTTACTTTGTCCCGATCATTCCTTTACAACCTTCCGGCCAAATCAGCATTGATGGCCAGAGTGTCAAATTCTCGGAGAAGCATCTCAAGATGATCGCCGAGGTGTCTTGATGCTGTGAGGATGGAATCAGCTTTAGTTCCCTCCATTTCTTGTTAGAAAATATGCAAGAAAACTTTCATGAGATTTTATAATGACAATATCATAATCATAATATTGGCATTCAGCTTGCCATCTAAGTAGTCTAGCCTTTTCTGGTTTTGATTCAATTTTATTTTTCAGAAAAGCCTTGACACTTGAATTATCAATTTTTAAAGTAAACTTTTTAGCCAGTAAAAATAAAGGCCATTTTTTGAAAGCCTTTCTGACGGCAAAGAATTATTTCTCGTTTATATGCCATCGATTTGCTTCACTGTCTGTAAAAAGACAGCTGCAATATCTGCATGGCACTTTGCCGTTTGGTGTGACTTTTGTAAGAAATGCTGCTCACCAATAGTCATTGGCATATGTATATAGAACCAGTTCATCTTCATCTTGTGGAATTGCAAGTTTTTGAAGCTTTTTGCAAACTTTTTTAAGCTGATTTATTCCTTCTTGATGTTCATCTTCCTATTTGAATATGACATCTTTTTTTAGCAATGGACTAAACAACTCCCTGTAATGTGCTAGATTGTTTATGAACATTCCAACAAAATTAACAACTCCGAGAAAACTCTGAAACTGCTTCTTGTCTTTCAGCGTATCTGGAAATCCTTGTATCTTTTCTACAATATGGCATTGTACGATAAGTTCACATTCATCGGTTTCAATTCCTAGGAATTCAATCTGTCTTGTAGCAATTACTGCCTTTTTCTCTGAAAGCACTAATCATTCTTTGTAACAAACATCTGAAAATATTTCCAAATGTTTGAGATGCTCCTTCATGTTCTTTGATGTGATTAAGATATCATTAATATATACGAACATGAAACTGAAATAATCCTTGAAGAGATTAACCATCTTCCTTTGATATATCTGGGGTGCGTTAGCCAAACCCATAGGCATCACGTTCCAAATATAATGTTACTCACACCCCTTGGGAATCAGTCTGGAGATGCCTTGGTCACACAGCTGGCTTCTCGTCCGACTCAGCTTCTTCACGGCATTTTGCTTTTTACTTGACTTACTTGCTCAAGCTTCTTGGATTTGATCACGAAGCCCTCCAATAACTTGAGACTGGTTCGACCTTGAACTTTTCTACAATCCTCCTTGGAATGTAGACCCCTTTTGATTCTTCAAAAGTTTCCTCTTCAACAGTTTGAAGTTGTCTTTCCTTCACAGCTTAGTGTTGGATCGATTTCCTTCGTGTTTTAGGCTTGAGGATTTGCTTGATTGTGCTTGAGAATATTTTGCAGGTTACAAATTGAATAATCTCTTGATTGTTCGTGGTTCAGGTTACCTTCTCTCAATGAAATTCCTCAGCCTTTTATAGTGAACTTTCAAAAAATCTGCCCGTTGAAGAGATAGGCTGATTTTTTAAAAATCACTTGTGTTCGTTGGCTTGTCTTGTTGCAGTCCTTGATGTTGACATTTCCTCGTATTAAATGAACGTTCAGCTTTTTTCGAATCGACACGAGGTGCGATCTTCCCATTAGTTTATTCCTTTTGCATGCTTCTCGGGATCGAGCACTTTAAGACATGGCGACATGGAAGTATTACTTATTTAAGTAAACTTCTTGACTTGGTCAACGGATTCTTTTCGATTGTTTGTCTTGACTTGATCTGATCTTTTATTCCCCAGTGACTTTGAGTTAGCTTCCAATCAATGGATGACTCATCCATCACTTCAACTTGAGACTTGGCTTCTTGAGTTGACTTGATTGACTCTTCTTACAACTGTGTCTCAGCTGATACTCCTCCAGTCCAGTCCTTGACATCCCTTCCTTGCCATACTCAGCTGCTTCACAGCGGAGTCTTCATCCTAGTCTTCAGTTGACTTCTTGTATTACCAGGCATAGCTGACTTGACTCGGCTCGTGATTTTATCTATTACAATACAAATTACAAGGAAAATGGGGTGCCAACTTTCTAGTCTAAGTTTTACATGGCATTCATCAAAATCTAAATAATAAATTTCCCAACAATTTCCCCCTTTTTGATGATGCCAAAACTTAAAACATACAAACAAAATGTAAGCATCAAAGATACATACAGACAATGCAGTAACAGAGAATGTATGTGTAGAATCAATCTTTTTATTGATCATAACATTCTTGTCCTTTACACAACTGTTTACAATGTGTATCAGAGCAAACATATTATTCTATATCTACGCAAAAATGTAGAAATTACAAATTTCTTATTCAACAACGTACAGTATGCATTTACAATAGTAAAATACATGAAGGGGTGGACAACAACACTTCATCGCCTTCGCTGCCCCCTTCTTTCTTCTTCAGCTCTGTCGTTCTCTGTTCTCTTTCTCTTCTTTTCATCTTCAGCTGCTTTCTTCTTCTCGTAAGCTCTCTTCGCAGCTTCATCTCTTCTTTTTCTTTCATGTCTTTCTTGCCACAACTGATCTTGCCTTCTGTTTTCCACTTCAATCTTCTTTACATATTCATCATTCTTTCTCTTCACTTCCAGATTGGCTACTTCATCGTACCCAGTCCAATAGATCCTTCCCTTCTTCCTGGGATCTATATATTCAATATTTTTGGGTAGAGGTCTAGGTTTAAAGCCTCTACCTCCGCCACTTCTTCCTCCTCCTCTGGGCGTGTATTGTACTGGAGTCTTCTTCTTACCAGCAGAGTGACTGCTAGTAGTCTGCTGCCTGTCAGCTTCTTCGCACAGCTTCATACCTTTCTCCCAGTACAAGTCCCAGGCTTGGGCTATAGACATATCCTTGAAGTATCCCTCGGACTCGAGCGTTTTAAACTCTTCAACGGATCTTGGCTCATTCCCGTCATCTGGAATAGCATCGGTGTCTTTTCCTGCCGGAATGCCTCCGAATTGTTTCAACACTTCTAGAACACGTGCATCCGTCTTCCTTTCAACCTCCTTCATCCCTGCTTCTACGATTTTTCTCTTCTCAGACATAGGCACAACAGAGTGTTGGAGCGGCAGAGTCACCGGAAGTTTGCTGATTATGCTAGCTGTGACATGGCCTTGTTGAGGGGTTTCAGCAAACATTAGGGTCACATCCTTTGACCCTTCCCCCTCAACAGCTTTTCCCTTCTCCTTCTTCTGATCTTCAGTTGTTTCCTTCTTCTTCTCATCCGCTGACCCTTTCAATATCTTCAGGTATTCCTCTTCCCCTTTTTGGCATCATCAAAGGAGAGAGGAACCCCTGGAAACATCCCTGCGAGCATGAAATCTAAGCGGCTGATAGCTGAGTTCTGCTTGGAGTCTGCTGCGGAGTATGCTGTTCGAAATTCTGAGCGGGTGGCTTTGGATTCGGCTGCCACCAGTTTCATTTCAGCCATAAGAAGGCTGAACTTGGCATTCATATTTTCCTCTACACGCAGAAGTTCTTTCTTGTGAAATTCTCGCAGCAGTTCCATTTCAGTGGTATGGGAGGCATGCATTCTGTCAATATTTTCTTGCATCCTCTTCTTCATGTCAGCATTATCAGCGCTCCAGATCAGCATTTTGTTGTACAATGCTTTGAAGTATCTGACTTGTTCGAATCACATTGTACTCTGCTGTTGGCACCATTCTCTGATCCTCAGCACAATCCCTCTTAAGTCGGCTGTGAGAGTGGCATCCCTGTTGTCCAGTCGCATATCCAGCGAGGCCTGGTGCCTTTCAATTTTCTCAATCTCTCCAAGGATAGTCTTGAAGACCTCACGCACCTCAGCTGTTACCTCAGTCTCAGCTGGCGGCCAAGCAACATCAAAATCAAATTCTGCTGGGACAATGGAGTCAGTGGGAATCACTGGATCAGGTTTGTGGTACCGTTTCCGCTCACGAGTTGTTTCTTCTACAAGGTCAGGCACCTCAATTGAAAAAGGAAAAGTCTCTTCGAAAGCATCATCACAAACGTAAGGTATGGAATGTACAGTCGTTCGAGCTTGTGATGTGCCTTGTTGAGTCGACTCTGCTGCAGCTTTGGGAGCCTGTGCAGATGAATCGGTTTCAGCTGGGCCTTAGTGTGAGGTTTGGCCAGCTGACTGAGCCTCAGCTGTCTTAACAGCTTCTTCGGTCTCAGTGTTTTCTGCTAAATGAATTGGCGTGTCCTGAGCTGCACCATCAGCATCATCATAAGATGATGAAACCTGAGGATTTGGTTCATCATCAAAATTGAAAGTTTGTCGAGCAGCCTTGAATTTTGGCTTGCTCGTACTTGGTAGAACATCCTCTTTCTTCTCAGCTATCCTCTCAGCATACTCGACTGGTTATATTCCTTTCCCTTTATATCCAAGGCTAGTTTGTTTGCGATTGTGCTTAGGAGTGAATATGGGTGCAACATTTGGTGTTTTGGATTTTTGAGATGCTTCATTGCTTGAAGATCCTTTTTCCAAAATTACTCTTGGAGTTTGACTGTGCACAAATGAATTGAATCCTATGCATGTCTTATCTCCACATTCTTTTTGACTCATGATAAGATCATCCAATGATTTGGATGCCTTTGTAAATGAGGCAATCACATTTTTGAGATCTTTTTCCCTCTTTTCTATAGCAGCTATCTCTGCTATCATTTTGCATTCTCAGCCTTCAGCTCTGTGTTCTCAACAGCTATGTAACTTAGAGTACTCAGCTCCTTAGCAGCTGTGAGTTTTGGCTTTTGAGCTGGCTATTTTTCTCATTTAGAAGTATGTGTGAGGATTTAATGTGCTCAAAGTCTTTCATCATTTTGCCTAATGAATCGTAAAGATCATTGGGTGATGAAGTGTGTGTATCACAATCACTATCACTTGAATCTGAATGAGATGAGTTATAATGTACCTCATCTTCTTGGTCTGGTTGATCTTGTTCTTTAGCCATAAGACAGATCAGGCTTCTTCTTCAGAATTACTTGAGTAGTCAGCTTCACTAATCTCTGAGTCTGCTGCTTCTTTAGACTTAGTTGTCTCACCAGTCTCAGCAGCCAACGTGACTTTCTTCTTTTCCTATCTTCTTTCTCTGAAGACTTTTCTTTCTTCTTCATTCCTATATTTGTTGACTGGTGGATAGGAACAATCAACTGCAAAATGTCCTGGTTGTCTGCAGTTCCAACACAGGTTCTCAGCTCTTTGATCAGCTCTTTCTGTCCTTGGGTTATCAGCTCTCAGATATTCTACCCTTTGATGTTCATTTCTCTTAGGTGGCCTATCTTCCCTTGACTTAGAGGGAGTTGAATGTCTCCTGGAGGTTTCATCCTTGTTTCTTTTGTAGTTCTTATTGAATAACTTGTTGAATCTTTTAACCATTAGGGCAATCTCTTCCTGGTCTATGGCTTCCTTTGGTTCATCTCTCTTTCCATCCTTGACTACCAATGCAGCTATCTTGGGTGCATCTGTCTCCTCTTGCTCTTTTCTTCTCAGCTCAAACTCATAGGCTTTGAGGTCTGAGAATAGTTCGTGGTTGGATGTTCTTGAGAGGTCCATGGAATGTCTCATAGCCATAGTCTTCATTTCCCATTCAGCTGGGAGGCTCCTCAAGATCTTCATACACATCTCCTTTTGTGTGTATTCCTTCTCAAGAGCTGAAAGCTCATTTGTGATTTCAGTGAATCTTGCATCCAGCTGATCAATGGATTCTCCTGCAAACATTTTAAAATTTTCAAATTTTTGAACAGCAACAGATAATTTATTTTCTTTAATTTGCTCTGATCCTTCACAAATTAAAGTTAGCTTATTCCAGATTTCTTTTGCTGTTTTGCAGGATTTGACTTTGTTGAATATTGCTTTGTCCAAAGTCTTGTAAAGTATGTCCTTGGCCATATTGTCCAAGTTGTATCTTTTCCTATCATCATTTATCCACTCAGTCCTTGGTTTTTCAACCATGGCTGGTCTTTCTTCAGCAACAGCTTCTTCTCCTTCAGCTGAAGTTGCTCTTCTTACAGTCGTGTTCACTTACAATATTTGCACTGGCCCATCCTCTATCACAAGCCATATTTTATCGTGTAGAGAAGATAGATGAGCCTACATACAAATTTTTCAATCATCAAATTCTTCAACAGTGAACATAGGAATGCGTGTCAAATTTGCTTCCATGATGATAACTTTGCTAAAAATGAAAGATTTTGAAAATACAAGTGTTTAAAACATTTTGAAAAGATAAAGATCTAGCTCAGAAACCATAGCGGAAGGCTCAATGAACCAACTGCTCTGATACCACTTGTAGGTCCCAAAGGGTGTGAGTAAGGTTTAGAAGGGGGGGTTGAATAAACCTTACCAACTTTTCGATTTTAGTCCTTTTAAGATTATTACAGAGTTAACTCAAACAGTTGTGTCCTTAAGGGACAACTAAGTTGATTATTCAGCAAAGTTAGCCACTCAACAGACTCGATAGAGCTGTTGATAGAAAAACTCAGATGTTTAACCTGAACTTTAACTTGGTTGTGTTGGTTTTATCAACAGACGACTTAACACCCTTTGAATTGATTTAAACTTGTTTTAACACTCGATTTTAGCACTTGGTTATTAATCAGTTGGATAGCAAATATGAGTTTATCAGCAGATATGATGTAAGTATGCAGAAATGTAAATGTGCTGAAAAATAAATGACATAGTTAATTTTTATAGAGGTTCGAAGATGGGGTAATTCTTCTAATCCTCTCTTCTCCAACTACTGGAGGAATCCACTACGTAAAAGATTTGTTTACAAAGTGGTCAACAGTCTAGAGACAACCTTGGTCACACAGGTGGCTTCTCTTCCGACTCAGCTTCTTCACAAGGCAGCTGCTTGCTACTTTAGCTCACTTTCTCAAGCTCTTGGATTTGATCACGAAGCCCTCCAATAATTTGATACTGGTTCGACCTTGAACCTTCCTACAATCCTCCTTGGAAAGTAGACCCCTTTTGATTCTTCAAAAGTTTCCTCTTCAACAGATTTGAAGTTATCTTTCCTTCACAGCTTGTGTTGGATCGTTTTCCTTCGAGTTTCAGGTTTGAGGATTTGCTTGAATATACTTGAGAATATTGCAGGTTAATTACTTAAATATTGCTTGCTTGTTTGTGGTTCAGGTGTGCAAGGTAACCTTTTCTCAATGAAATTCCTCAGCCTTTTATAGTGAACTTTTGAAATTTTTGCCCGTTGAAGAGATAGGTTGATTTCAAAAGTCACTTGTGTTCGTTGGCTTGTCTTGTTGCAGTCTTTGATGTTGTCATTTCCTCGTATTAAATGTCTTGCAGTGTTGCAGCGTTTCAGACACTTGGTGCAGTGCTTCCCATTGGTTTGTTCCTTTTGCACACAACTGGAACTAACACTTTATCTCTGACAACTTTAACATGTTACCATTCTCGAGTAACATTCTTGACTTTCATCAACGGATCTCATTCATTTATCTTGACTTATTTGCATCTTTTTATTCCCCCGAGTGTGACTTGAGTTAGCTTCCAATACTTGGATGACTCATTTGTCACTTCAACTTGAGACTTGGCTTCTTGAGTTGACTTGACCGACTCTTCACACGGCCGATTCACAGCTGATACATCTTCAGTCGAGTTCTTGACTTCCCTTCTTAGCCATACTCAGATGTCTCGCAGCGGAGTCTTCACTTCCGTCTTCTATTGACTTCTTGTATTTCCAGGCGTAGCTGACTTGACTCAACTTTTCTAGCCCTATCTATTACAATGTAAATTACAAGGAAAATGGGGTGCCAACTTTCTAGTTTTAGTTTTACAGGGCATCCATCAAAATCTATAAAATAAATTTCCCAATATTTAGACATCTAAGTTGAAATTATACAGAGAGTTAACCACTCAAGAAATCTTCTAACAAAAATGCTGATAGAGTAACTCTGCTGAAATATCAACTTTTACAAATTCAGTTTTCTTTTAAGAACAGTGAAAATCTTACACTCTTTTGAGTTTTTAGTGATCAACACACAATATTTTTAGAGAAATATTATGCAAGTTAGTATAGCAATATAAATGACTTGACTGTAAAGAGCAATATTGTAAATGACGCAATAGTTTATAGTGGTTCAAGGGTGGGGTAATCCCTCTAATTCACTCTTCTACTACTTCAGGAGGAATCCACTAAGTATCAGTTAACTTTAGATAAAAAGTATACAACAGTCCCAACAGCTTTGATCACGCAGCTCACTGCGTAGACTCAACTCTTCGCTAGACCTACTCACTCAGCCCTCTACATACTTCAGCTTCGGATATACTACAATACTTGATCACCACAACCCTTTTGTCGATCTGCAACCTCTTTCAGTTCTTCAAATTGGTTCCTCGTCAACTATTTTCACAACCTTAATCTTCCACAATATGTGTAAGATAAGGTGCTTTAGAATGAATCTTGAGGATTTTCAGAATATAGCTTGAGAGAGAATATTTGGTTTTCAGACTTTGCTTGCTCAAAATTTTTTCTCTTGTTGCTCTCTACTTATCTCAGTAAAATTCCTAAATTTTTATAGTGAGGATTTGGATTTTGTCTATTGAAGAGATAGACAAATTCAAATCACAATATGGGACAGTTGGCATGTCCTTTCTTTGCAGCTTGATGTCGATATTTCCTTGTTTTCTTCTGCCTTCTACACTTCTGAAACTGGCAGTCTTCAAGGTGCTTTTTATTGGTTGAATATATTTTGCCTTCATAAAATTCCAAACACCTTTAAGGTCAAATATGGTACTTCGAGTACTTTAATAAAAATCATTCTTGGACTCAGTGCAATGGGCTTTCTTAGTTTACTTGAGTCTTCATCTGCTTTACCCCACTTGACTGATTTTTTGAGCCTTTTGAAAGACATTTGCTTTGACTCTTCTGACAGTCTTTTGCTTTAGACTTAGTTGATATTACTCTATTGAAAGTCTTTTAATTCTTCGATACTCAGCTGCGAGTCTTCTGAAACTTGATAATCAGCTTCGAGTCTTCTAAAACACCTTCTACGAGTCTTCTAACCTTTGACTTGGCTGTTTTGGGTTAACCATAATCCTATATATTACAAAATCCGAAATTACATAAAAATTGGGGTGTCAACTTCTTAATACATAGTTTTATAAGCATCATCAAAATCTATGCAATAAATTTCCCAACAGTCTCTCCTCTCTTTGGGAGTTGGTTTGCTTTTTCATTCATTTATTATAGTTGTTGTGTCTTTTTTTTATCTAGTCAGATATTAGTAGATCTATTCTTCTAGGGCCTCATTCAGAGTTTTTCATCAGTTTTGCCCACAGAATTACATTTGATGTTTTTTGATATGTTGAATTTGTTTATTTCATATTTTGGTTTGCATCCCCCTCTTCCCTTGTTTGAAGGGTGGGAGATTATTTGAACTTTTTCCCATTTGGATTCACGATATTATATCTTAGATATCTCAAATGGATAATAAAATTGCAATTTTCTAGTTGTCAAAAAAACACACATTAATCTACGTCACAAACTCGTCAAAAAGGATTTTGGATAGGTTTAATAAATTATCTTAAATACAATATTTGAATATAATTAAACATCCTAATTTGATGGAGATCATAATCATCAGTTTGTACCGTAGATAAGGACCCAGTTTTTTGGCTGAATCAATTCCAAGAATATTTATCAATTCAAGGAAATTGCGATTTTGGTCCATGAGATTAAGTTCGGCCCGATTTTATTCTCATTATTTTTAAAATAGTTTTACTACAATGATCTTGTTGCAAAATTAGTCCCACCGTAATTTTTTTCCATTAGTTTTCTTGCAATTTTTGTCCCGCTGCTAAGTGTATGCAATTGGGACTAGAAGAGAAAAATGGAACTAGAACCGCAATCATCCATATTTTATGGGACCAAATATGCAATATATCAGCATAAAATTATTCTCCTGGTTGACATATTAAAAATTTGACTTAAACATATTTCTTCATTTGCTTTCATTTGACTTTTTTTAACTTCAAAATCATTAATAAGAATTATTAAGTTGCATTTGAATGGAAGACTTTAGATTTCAGAAGAAGATTTAGGGAAGGATTTTAAATGACTCTATCTAAGATGAATTTGAAATCCACCACAATGACTTAAAAAATAGCTCAAAATAGGAGTCTAATAATTTGAAATCCATTGTATCCGAACAATCTCAATGGATTGTTTATCATGGATTTGAAATTCTCAACTTCAAATGTAACTTCCATCCAAAAACCTTAAAGAATTTATGAAAATCGTACGGTTAGTACATTTAGTTGAAGTTCCGCACTATATTGAAATTATTAACTAATTTGGGATTTTTTTTTCTTTAATTGTTGATTTTTGTATTGTTTTAGTAGTATAATGTGATAAAAAAAAATTAATCACATGTTTATTTCTTGTCTATGCCCGAATCGTAAAAGATCGTTGGAAAATGAACTAAAAGAACTATTTATGTATATTATTTGGTTTGTGAAAATCATTTTATTGTACGTATGAAATGTAATATTTTTCTTTATTGTGACACTAATTGTAATGTTATAACTTTTATGATATATTAATTAATGTAATGTAACTTTTTATTCAATTATACTAGTAGTAATAAAATATTAGCAATGAAATAATTAAATAATAAATAAATTTATAAGAATAAAATATTAATTTGGTGTAGAATTTAGTGTAGGAGATGATTTCTGCCAAATTTAATGTAAAAAGTTGCATCAAATTTGGTGCAACTAGTGGAGATGGCCTTCAATCATCATCTTTGTGTTCTCCTCTTTTGTTTCTACATGTGACATTACTCCACTATCATCAAAATTCACATCTACTGACAACAGTTTTACTATATATATAGGATATTGATCAAATAGGTCATCCTACTTGGGGTGAGTCCATGAGGACACATTCTAACCATAGATTAACAATTTTGGGTGGTCCATTTGTTTCAGCAACTAAGAAGGGTAGGATGGTCATTTTGCATTATAGAATCAGTTATTGAGATTTCATTCCCTCTTTCACGCGATTTCACCCACTCTTAACGCACACTCTCTCTCCAGTGTTTCAGTTTCAAAAAAAAATTATATGTTGCTTATGTAGTATAGGGTTGTTGCTTATGACTTGCTTATGTAGTTAATGCATATGTGATGCATGTGTAGTGTATATTCGTTGCTTATGTAGTATAGGCTTATCGCTTATGTAGTATGAGTTTGTTGCTTATGACTTGCTTATGTAGTTAATGTATTCGTGGTGCATACGTAGTGTATATTCGTTGCTTATGTAATATAGACTTGTTGCTTATGTAGTATGAGTTTGTTGCTTATGACTTGCTTATGTAGTTAATGTACCCGTTGTGCATACGTAGTGTATATTCGTTGCTTATGTAGTACATGCTTGTTGCTTATGTAGTATGTGTTTGTTGCTATGACTTGCTTATGTAGTTAATTTATTCGTGGGGAAAAATTGCTTTTTTGGTCCGTTAAGTTGACTCGATTTCACTTTTAGTCCTTTAATTTTTATGGGTTGCGTTTGGCAAACACTAACTTTTCTAAACCTGCACATTTAGTCCAATTTCAAAATTTCGAGGATATCTTATCCCTAAAATCTTTGAGTTGGGTCATTTTTTCATGAAATGACTATTTTGCCCCTTTTTGGATGGAAACTTTGGTCATGTGCATATCACATGACTTGTGTAATATATCAATAAAATTAAATAATAAAAATAAATATAAGATTAAATTAAATTAAAGAAAAAATATGAACATATATTTATAATTTTATATAAAATTGACAAATATAAAATATATGTTGCACTATTTTTTAATTTTATTTAAATAAAATAATCAACATATATTTATAATTTTCAATTGTAAATAAAATTAAAAAAATAGAAAAAATATGTATTTACAATTTTAAACTATAAATAAAAATTAAAAATATAGAAACAAAAAAACATATATATCTATAATTTTTAATCAGAAATTGAAATTAAAGAAAAATAGAAATAGAAGAAATAGAAAAACCAAAAGAAAAAGAAAATAATGTACTTTTTTGTTTTTCTAGTTCTGCTTAATTTTTATTTAAAGATGAAAAATATAAAATATATGTTCGAATTTTTTTAATTTAATTTTAAAAAAAATATGAACATATATTTATAATTTTTAACTGTAAATAAAATTAAAAAAATAAAATGAAAAACGAACAAAAAAATATGTATTTACAATTTTCAACTATATGTAAAAATAAAAAAAAATAGAAAACCAAAAAAAACATATATCTGTAATTTTCAACCGTAAATTAAAATTAAAGAAAAATAGAAAACAAAAAAAAGAAAAAATATAGACTTACAATTTTCACTGTAAATTAAAATTAAAGAAAAAATAAAAACAATAAAACAGGAAAAAAATATCTGTTTACAATTTTCTAAAATAAATAAAAATTAAAAATATAGAAAACAAAAAGGCGAAAAATGAAAAAAATTTCTATTATTTTTATTTAATGTTGAAAAATATAAAAATATATGTTCGACCATTTTATTTAATTTAATTTAAGTTTATTTATTTATTATTTTATTTAATTTATTATTACTTTTCTATTTTTTTCTTTAATTTAAATTTTAAAAAAAAAAAGGGCAAAATAGTCATTTCAAGGAAAAATGGTCAAACTCAGCATTTTAGGGATAAGATATCCCCAAAATTTTGAAATCGGACTAAATGTGCAGGTTTAGAAAAATTAGTGTTTGCCAAATGCAACCCATAAAAATTAAAGGACTAAAAGCGAAATCGAGCCAACTTAACGAACCAAAAAAGCAATTTTGCCTTATTCGTGGTGCATACATAATATATATTTGTTGCTTATGTAGTATGGATTTATTGCTTATGACTTGCTTATGTAGTTAATGGTATATAAAAGCACCATGACACATCTACACAAGAAACAAATTACATCTTCATAAGCAAACTTCGAACTGAAGTCAAGCTCTAGCAACTATGGCGAATTGTCTGCAACTTTTTTCACACAATAGTACGTTGAAGAAGAAGGATGAATGATTTCTTCTGTATGCATCGTGATATGCGATTGATTCTCCACAAAATTACGCAGCAAAAATGGTGTTCTACTCAAGCTACCGATACTGGGAATTCACTACAAGAAATAGAGGCTTTTGTGACAAATGTTTTTGAGACAACATAATGTTGCTGCAAATACTTATTTTCTAGTGTCCGAGCACTCTAGGGATGGCAATGGGCGGGGACGGGGCTGGTATGGGACATACCATCCCCGTCCCCGAATCCCATTTCAAATACCATCCCCGTACCATTCCCCGTTTTAGGCATCTGGTACGGGGATGGGGAATCCCCATTCGGGGAACGGGGTCCCCGCGGGGATTCGGGGTCCCCGTTTTGTATTTATTAATATAAAAAATATATTTTTTACATAAAATAATTAATAATTAAATTAGATAAAATATCATGAATCACTAGCTAATCTTATAATAACTCCACTATATAAAATACTTTAACAAATTGAGTTAAATACAATAATTTTTAAAATACAAAGTCTTGTAATTTTAAAAATTAAAAATCATTACAATATAAAACACATGATTTTTAGGGTTTAATTTTACAATTTAATAAAATAAAAAAATATAAACATAAATCCTTCTCACTAACAACTATTTTTTAGTAGACTATTAATAATATATATGCATATATATATATATATATATATATATATATATATATATTTCGGTGAAGGGGGACGGGGACGGGGATTCCCCGTTTCATCTAATCGGGCGGGGACGAGACGGGAATGGGGCGGGGGATATAAATACCATCCCCGTCCCCATCCCCTCGATTTTAAAAAGCGGGGAATCCCCATCCCCGCTCCCATCCCCGAATTAATGTCGGGGATTCCCGTCCCAATTTATTCGGCATCAACGGATGGTTCCCCATGCGGTGATTTTGCCATCCCTAGACAGCTCAACGCACATGTAAGTTTTGTCAGAAATCTCACATTTTTGATTTTTAATAATTCAGGTGCTTTTTCTGTCAATTTCAAGTTCTTGCAATTATAGGAGGTTGTTGTATGTTAGGGTTCTTGATTTAAGCATTTTAAGTTGTGAAAGTTGATTTATTCTGTATTCAAGATTTATTTGTTTGCCAAATTCTTGTTTTGTGAGTTTTAGTTTTGAAATTTTCGTTGTAGTATATATAGCTAGGGTTCTGAATTTTCTTAACATTCGCGTACATTGTAAATCAGTTGTCATTGTTAATCTGATGTGTCCAAGTTGCTAATGATGAATTCACACATCGTATATATCTCTATAAATCTTTATGAAATTTTGAATTGGACTAGGTTGAGTAGTGTTCTATTCCAATTGAGGAATTAGTCGATGCCGAAGAAGTATTGTGTATTGGAACTGCAGTTGGCGTTGCTCCTATAGGAAGTATTAGTTTCAAGGGCAACAGGTAATCAACAAGATGCCTCACCTAGCCTGTCAATTTTTTGTTTTGAAAAAAGCTATCAGTTTAAATTATTCTTTTTCTTCTTTTCCTCGAATGGTGGCTTGCATAATGCAACGAGACTTGGATATATGTAATATGTTGTAGAAATCAGAAAATGTGAAGTGAATTTTGTTGGGGCAGCATGTTTTCTGTAGTGAATTTCTGACTAATGGGGGTAGATAGTTTTAATTCTCCAAGGGGAAGGAGATTGATTCTTCTGTGATTAAGTATAAGAAGTCAAGGTTTCATCTCATCACGACTGCGTGTCATGGTGACACTTGATGAAAATATCACAAGAACTTTTAATCCCAAAGCTGCCTTGGGTAGCAGGCATGCTTTGGCAAAGACTATATTCTCGATTTTTTGACTGGTAAATTAAAAATAGTGCTTTACTAGTGTAACTTGTATAAAAACACTCCACAATATTCTGAACACGATGTTAGCCGATGATCGTTAAGGGACTTGTGATTGTTACTGTAACAGAGCTAATACTATTAACATTTTTTGTTGCTCTGGTGTTTGGTATTTTGCAAATTATGTGCGCAATTGGTTTAAGCTAGTTTCAGTACTCTCAATGACAAGAGGTGAAAATCAATGAGCAAGTTTGATTGGTGTTAATAGCTCTGCATATTCTTCTCCACAGGTTTCTGATAATGGGATTAGAAAGACAAATGTAATTTTGTTTTTGGAGTTCTTGAGTTCACTTAATCGAATTATTGAGTTTTTTTAGGATTTTTGTGATAATGATGAAGTTTGTTTAAGTTAACAGCGTGGAGGAAGAGGAAAGAAAGTGAAAAATGGCAATGAAAATGAAGATGAAAAGGCAAGGGAAGTTGTTCATGTCAGTGCTAAGAGGGGCCAAGAAACTGATAGCCATAATTTAGCAGAAAGAGTAAGTTCATACTATTTTAACTTCTTTTTTTTTATTTTTACTTTCCTGAAAAACATAGAAAAAGCAGAAAAATATGATTTGCAAGGATCTACACCCTGTATCAGGTCAGAAGAAGAAAAATTAACGAGCGATTGCGATGTTTGCAAGACATTGTTCCAGGATGCTACAAGGTGATTACTCTTTTATTCCAATTAAATGATTTTTCCCAGTTACTTTTTAGATTCTTGGTTTAATAATATTGAAATGTTTAACCAATTGAAACAGAGCATGGGCATGGCAGTAATGTTGGATGAGATAATCCATTATGTGCAGTCCTTGGAAAATCAAGTAGAGGTAAGTGTTTTACTCTTACAACAACACAAGAATGAAATTCAAGTACTCATAATCAGTACTTGATATAAATATTTTTCATTTTTTTTTGTCCTTTCAAATTCAGTTTCTTTCAATGAGGCTCACAGCAGCTAGCACATTTTACGATCTCAATCCAGATATAGATGCCATTAAGACAATTCCGCAGGCAGTAGTTGTCTACAATTGCCACACAGATGAAGATTCCGAAAGCAGCTTGAAGATGGCCGAACCCTTGCTGATTATAATATCCATAAAGGTTTTCTAATATTTTTCTTTTTTTCTTTTACTTACATTTATTTTTGTTGTTAGCTTATGTTCAATAAATCCTGTAGAGTCGACTGTGCATTTGGTTCTGAGGCTTAGGGGTGGAATTATTGAGCCTTCTCTCATGGCATTGGCTTAATTTTTGCCTGTGATCTACATTGTTGTTGGGATTGTAATGTTGTACGTGTTATCGTATTGTAGATGCCATGCTCGTTTGCACCCTCGTGCTGTTAATTAACTGCAGGAAAAAGAAGTGTGGACATAGCAACCAGGTTTATATCTGTGATGTGTCCTTGAGCACAGGGGCGTATCCTGCCCTATAAAGCCCCCAAAATTTTTGAAATTTCAATTTTTTATAGGTATATTTTATTTTAAAAAATTAATTTTTAGTACTAAATATTTATTTTTTATTGATTTAGCCCCCAATATTTCGAGTCTAGCTCCGCCCCTGCTTGAGCACATGTTTCCTAATTAGTTTGTCCTAATTGATCAATAATAGTAATTATTTTTCATACTTTTTTTTTTTTTTTTTTTTTTTTTTTTTTTTTTGCAGTTGAGGCCTAAGAAGAAGATCAAGTAGACTGTTGGCGGGATTGTTTATCATTTTGCTCGTCTTTCTTTTCTGGCCTTCATTTTTCGTCATTGCTAATTATGATCCAGTTGCTCTTTAGTTCGTAGAATTGGCCATTCACTTAAAGAATGACTATAATTGCTTGTTGTTTCATGCTTTTAATTGGTTATATGTTCATTTTATGCCTATTGAGAGTTTGTTGCTTTGAATCAGAGTTTTTTAAATTCGTAGATGTCATTTCCTATATACTGATATGCTCTGGTGTTTGGTATTTTGCAGATTATGTGCGCAATTGGTTTAAGCAAGTTTCAGTACTCTCAGTGACAAGAGGTGAAAAAATATAAGGATCCCCCTTATGACAAGCTCCATCATTGACTCCAAGAAAATAAAGAAAATATATCTACAACTATATCCATTCTTGTTATATGCTCAGCTTGAATCTTATGTGTTTTTATCCATCTCTCATAAGTTGTTGCATAAGCCCAAGTGGTTTTCTGCAGGGTGCAAACCAAGTTGAATGAACAGAATACACATTTTCTGCAGGGTGCAAACCAAGTTTGTTGCTTTCTTTTTCTTTAGTGTTTTAGTTGAATGAAGAGCAATGTAGTAGGTTGAATTTTCCAGTTTGAACATTGTTGTGAGAAATTTCATCTAGTAATTATCTTACTTCTTACATTGTCTATTATGATAAAGTTTCTCTTTTTACCCGAATTTAATAGAGTTTTTGGGATTTAATATTATATTGAAATTATAGTTTTTTGTAATTATATTGTTGATTGAATGAATGCATTTTGGTGTTGATATTGTTGGGTAAATACTGATATCATTTGGGTAAATTTTGATATTATTGGGTAAATATAGGTTTAAAAACAGGATAACAAATCAAAAACAAAAAAAAAAAAAAAAAGGGAAGAAAGGGTTTTATGTCGTCACTAATAGTGTCTGCAATAAAGGCTCTTTTGCAACGACAATTGTCGTTACATATACTTCAAGCCGTCGCAAAAACTTTTGTGACGACATATGAGCTTTTGCGACGGAATATTGTTGTCGCAAAAACGTGCTTTTGTAGTAGTGATCCGAGCCTTTTACTACTCATTATGGCAATACAGTTCATGCATTACAAGTTGTTTATGTGCCACTTGCATTGATATTGGTATTTGCATAATTTATTTCAATTTAAATGGCATGATTAATTTTATAATTTAGAACTTTCATATAGTACTAGTTGTCGGATTTATAGCTTAAGTAGCAATCGAACACTAAGATAAAAAAGATCATGATATTATTAATAATATTACAAATTATTTAACATACAAAATTATATATATATATAATATGTATATGTGTGAACTAGTTTATTAACATGCATATGTATATATTGTGTAAACATATATATATATATATATATTGATACGGCCTAAATTGGCCCTATTAGATTGGATCAATAAAATTTGGGCCTCAATATTAGAAATGGGCCAAAATACGAATATGGACTATTTTAGGGCTCTACTTGGTAGAATCTTATATAAGGGGAGTATTTTATTCTCCTCTCTTCTGCATTACTTCTTGACATGAATTATTTTCGTTTGATAGAGTTTTGACTTGAGCGTCGGAGAGGGTATGCGGAGCAACCCTCCTCCGGCCCCTTTTTGTGCGGAGTTAACGATGGAGTTCATCGAGCATGGATTCGGAGTAATTATGGGATCAACCATATATATATATATATATGGAGGGGATCATGTGAGACCACCCTCCTGGGTTAGTCCATAAACTAAATCTACACCATCCAAATAGTAAATCAATGGCCAAGATATATTACAATATATACACATTTCATAAGTAAGTATACAAGAGAAGGGATAAAATAGGAATTCAGGAAATTAAATATAGTAACCGCTTCCTAAAAATTAGGGACGTGATTTTGTATTGATCACGTCCCCATAATCAAGCGATTCACCTTTCATTTCTCTCTCTTCCCATTCGAACCTGCAATTTATTCAAATATGGCAACAAAATCGTGCAACAATTAATGAAAAGTATACAATTACACTAAACTAACTATACATTAAAACATTACTAAGTATGCACAAACAATTAACTAAGTATACAATTACACTAAACTACATGTACATTAAAACTTTACTAAGTATACGAAACCTTTAACTAAGTATACAATTATATTGAGCTAACTATACATTAAAATAATACTAAGTATACATAAATATTTAACTAAGTATACAATTACACTTTGAATTACTTATATAACTATGTATACAATTCCATTGAACTAAGTATACAAATCCATAGAACTAGGTATACAAATTTACTAAACTACTTACTAAACTACTTATATAACTAAGAATACGATTCCACTGAACCAAGTATACAAATCCACTGAACTAAATATACAATAAAACATGACTAAGTATACAAGTCCACTGAACTAAGTATACAATAAAACGACTGTTCACAAATATGGTGGAAATAAGTATCAATTTTGAAAAAATACTTGAAGTTGATGATTTTTCCTCCTAAAAATCGGAATCGAAAAGGTAGGATTAAGTTTCCTTAAAAATAGCTAATAACTTTCCAATTAACATAACTAATTAAATATAAAAGTACAATTATACCCTTATATGCCTAAATTAACTAAAATGATCTACACCATCCAAAATTTTAAATCAAGAGTCCATAAGTGTTCTTATGGACTAACCTAAAGGGATTGGTCTCATTTGAACCAATCCCTATATATATATATATATACACACACGATAGTGCATGCATACTGATATATAAAATCATAGAGATAAGTATAGAAAAAAAAATATATGCACGCACACTCCTATATAAGTATAGAAGTAGCTAATTTGTATGACACATGGAACACTCCACATAAGATATATATACACATAAGAACTTTAGCTTTACATTATGACATACACACCTCATGCTTACATGAGCCAATTTAAAAGAGAGTAGTGGGTAGCCTTCTCCACTGCACCGCCCTATAAGTATAAAGGTTTAAAACATCTATTATATTAAAGAAAGCCGTATGACTTAAGAATAACGTCTTCTAGCCTAGCGGGTTGCTTATCTTAGGCACGCTGAAGGTCATGGGATCGATTCCCTGGCCCTGCTGTCCGCGTCCCAGTTCGTTTTTCTAACTTTTTAATGGTTCAAGTTATAATTGAATGTAATACGAAACTATTGTTTGTGTTTATTGAAAGTAAAATTTTGCAGTGGTTAGTGCTATTTGTTTTGTCCTTGAGGTTGTGTGTTCTAACTCTTGCAGGAGCAAAAAGTCTTTTTATTTTTGTTTCACCAAATAAAACAAAAGATAGAGTTTTAGACAATTATGTTTATTTTTTGTTTAGAGTTTTATTATTTTGACAATATCTATTGTTTTTATTTATGGTTCTTCCTCAATTTCTTTTTAAAATTTAAGATAAATGTAGATTTTACAAATAAAAATGTAAGGAGATCTAAGCTTAAACCAAAAATGCAAGGAAATCAATTCTTTATGACTAATGTATTGGTAGTTTTTCTTTTAAATATATGATATAATGATATTGAAATATCTCTTTTGTATCACTATGTTAATGAATTGGAAACATTAAAATTGTAATATAATATTTAATTATTTTATGTTGTGATTAATGAAATTAATTTTCATAACATTAATTAATTAGTTATTTTTAATTTTTTATATGAGTATAGAGGGCCCTCTTTTTTTTTCGCACCAGGCCTTTTAAATCATTGGATCAGCCCTGAACACACACATAGAACACATCATATCAGTTCGGCGTCAAGAAGAAAAAGAGGAGAAAGCAAAGGTGATATCCTTCAACTCTAAACTCCCACTTTGAAATTCAAATATATATATGTGCGCACGCGTGCGAAAAAAAAATAATAATAACAATCATTAGTTAAATAGAGGATGCTCCAACTAATGACCTTGTTCAAATGATTTTATAAAAAGAACATGCGGTAGCTCAATTTCTAAGGTTAACACCATGACTAGGATTAATACAAATTGAATTAATAGTTTTCTTTTCCATTGTGATAACATAATTAACAAGAAAATGGCATGATTTATAAAATATTGAAAGATGAGAATGATTCCATGAGAATTATATATTTGATATTTACAAAGCTACTAGAATAATTAAGATATTAGATATATGCTTAGTCATACAAGGAATTATACGTGAAATTTAATTGAAAGTAATTGGAATGATATTTGAAATTTAAGGATTTAATGAAAAGGTTAAAATACACCAATTAGGTGATGTGGAACATGTACTAAGAATGCTAAACAAAGGTGTTTGATAGATTTTATTAGAGTACTTATTTGATAAGTTTTAATGTCGGATAATTAATTAGTTAAAATTCAAGATTTTAAATTGTTAGGATATTTGATATAGTAAACTTATTGACTTTGCAATGGAAATTGACAAATTATATGTTTACAGGTTGTCTTACACTCTAGGAACAAAGACAACCATCTAAATTTTAGTAGAGTATTCAAAGTGGAAAGGTAAGTAAAAATCGATCTGCAACTGTAATGCATGGACATAGTATTGTTTGAATTGATTGTAATATATGTGATTGTGGTATCTTGTTGAATATACGTGGATATTATATGTTGCATATTGGCTTGTATGATGTTGTAATATGGTGCTTGGTGAGCCATTGAATATGTCATTTACAGCATTTGCATGTGCATGCATATTACAAGAAGGTTCTGCATGCACGAAAATATTTTCTGGAAGAAAATGAGTTTATATTGACCACTACTAGTGTACCGAGGCATGTTGGGCGTGCTTATGATATATATATATATATATATATTTAGGTATAGCAAGTGGGGTACTTCCTGGTGAACACAGAGCTAGATAGGAGACGGGCTCTCGGTGGGTCACAGGAGGATGAACCATTTGTGGGTACCTATGTTATGACCCTGCGGGGTGGGATACTTCTTGGCGGACACAAGGGACGCAAGTAGGGACCCTTAATAAACGGGAGGATGGTCCACACGTAACATCATAACGATATTATTGGCCATTTGATTATTGTTGTGTGCATAGCTCTTTTTCGGTGCATAGTAGTTGGGTCAAGGGCCCAAATGATAGAAAATGATTTGAGAAAAGTATTTTGAATTCATGGATTTTACATGTTAGCATTACATGTTGGAAATGCATCTTTATTCTTTGGACATGCATGATTTTTACTTGCTGACCTTTAGCTCATGTAGTCCATGCATCGCAGGTAAGCATGCAAATGCCTCGAGTCTGGCTTGTCGTGCGGTAATAAGTTTGGAGTTCCTTCAGATTTTGAGGATCATGGATATGGATAACGACCTGTCGGCCTTGTTTTTGGGTTCATTTTGGCTTGGCTTCTGTTGTGTTATATGTAGGAACTCGTACCATATATAACTTTTGAAATTCTATTTTGAAAATATGTAAATAGTGTGTTGGTTTGAGTTCTGGGTTTGTATATCTAGTCATCGTGTTTACGTACAAACAAGGTTGACTGCCTTTTTGCTTAGAAATGATAAAATCTTCGTTGCAACATACAGAGTGTATTTCGTTGATCGTCTATTATTAAATTTACACAGGAAAAAAAATTACACGTTTTAAATAGAGTTTTTGGTCGAGTTGTGGTGTTTATATATTTTGTAGTAGTAGTAATAGGGGTGAGCGTCACATCTCTCTCTCTGGTGGTTGGCTTTCGGTGATAAAATTTGTGAAGTGTTTTCATCCCATATGAATCCCAAACCTTAATTTTCTTCTACATCAATTCATAAACACTCCATATAACAAGATTAGAAGATCAAGTAAAATTTCTAGCGAGATTCTACTTGAAGGTTTCATCCGTTCGTGTGGACTATCTTTGGAGGGAAGACGTTTGGATTCCTGAAGCAAACTTTTTTTTTTTTATATATTTTAAAAATAAGAATATCTCAGAAAAAAGAAAGAAGGTAAATAAAATGATCGAAATTTAATCTTTTGTTTTTCAATTTATAAAAAGTGAAAAATCGAAATAAACAACTCACACACACTCCCTTTCCAAAAATGATCAATACACCAATAACTACGCTTAGATTTATTGGATTTGTTGCTAAAATATCGGTATTAAATCCAAAACTCCCGACAGCTGGCCAGTGGCCCAAAGAAACGAAAGGCGTTTTGATTCTTTGGAACAACTCGATGAGTTTAGTAGATCGTTTTAGGAGACCCTAATCAAATGACTATAGATCGAACCTATCCAATTTATACAATACGATCCTGATCTATTTGAAACTAGCTAGAATTCTGGGTTCTTCTACTTCATTTTTATTTAATATAAATTTCTTTTTCCCTTTCTTTTTTTTTATATCATTCCTTAAGTCCCATAGGTTTGATCCTGTAGAATTTGACCATTGAACGAAGGGTACGAAAGAACTTCTGGTAGGAATTCGGATTCCTTCTAACTCGTTCTACGTGAGAAAAAAGAGTTTTCACAAAAGATATGATTTCGCAACTTTAATTTTGTTCAAGGTAATTCGAAACGCCATTCAAAAATTCGCACTAAATATCGGGATTAGATATAAGTTGTTATATGCATGTTTACTTTTACGTAAATTTTTTAATTTTCGCTGCGTTTGCCCATCTTGGATTCGCGAAATCCAACAGTGGTATCACAGCCTAGGTTGTGTGATTTCGAATTATTTATGCATTATTATACCTCGTTTGTATGTTTTGAATGATTTTTTGTGCAACAAAATCATTTTGTATTCAATTTAAATTTCGGGATAAATTATTAAATTGTTTTTAAGAAAAACGTGATGTCACAAGGATCGCGGACAAAATTGTTTTGAACGCTTTGAAAATCTGTTGTGCTGAAAATTCTCGCGTGCGCGGGCAAGGAAGCCAGGCGTTGAACGCTGAAATTTTCATTCCCTGAACATTGCTTGTGCGGACGGCTGCGTGTTTCATGTGGGCTTATCTTGATTCTTTTTGCTAGGAGGAAACTTGGTTGTTTTTGTTAATTCATTTAAAAAAAAGGATTTTCTTATTTAAAAACCAAATGGCCGGTCTGTATGTATATATAAAAGGTTATTATACAATATACATATATATATATATCATAGTGTATATATATAATATTTGTAATGGTTACAAATAGCATTTTTTATTAATTCATTTTTAAATTAATTGCTAATTTAAAATTAATAAAAGGAGTTTTATGAATTATCAAAATTAAATTTATCCCAAATTGAATTGACACACAGAATCGGGCAATGTGCGAATGCTTGTTTTTATTTTATGTGATGAATCGATTAAGCATGTTAGGATGATCATAGAGCCTAGACCGTTTATTTCGCTATGTATAGTTTAATTATGGTATTTTTTGGGTGAGGCCTGTGTTTCTTATTCTCCCTCGATTTTGTTTTGGATGTTAAATTCTATCTCCCTCCTATTTCCTCCCCTTGGATTTAATTTCAAGTTTTATTATTATTTTTAAATGTAATAAGAGTGGAATTAGTTGGTGAGATTTTCTTTTGTTGGACAAGAAGAAGGATCAAAGGCGGAGAATTACAAGGAAAAAAAGGCCCATGAATGTTGGGTGATATATTCATGTAATATATAGGATCTATTTGTCATCCTTAATTATTGCCCTAGATTGACCTTTAGATCCACTTTGGCTCAATAAGTAGATCGCATAGGAAAGGCCCGTGATCATCCATGTTATGTATATATGGTAGATGCATGCATAGGTTTATTTAATGCCTTTCTTATGATTATGCTTGCAATCTTAGGAATGTATGACATTAAATAGACAAGATAAAATTGATGAGGTCTTGGTAATTAAAAAATTAACCGTCATTCAAATTGTTTGAATTAAAAAAATTTTAAATTGATTTTTCTCGCACATACGATGAATGCTCGGAAGGAGAAATATCTCATCCAGATATTCGCATAGGGATGCTAATGCATGTATGTGAGTGCTTGTTGGAGAACAAGTATACTGAACGACCCAATGGAAATTCTTAGTGGAATTATATGTCGAATAAAGAATTTCCTAATTTACGATAGTGCTTTAATTAGTCTTTAGACTTGAGGGACCATAGTAGTCTTGTACATAACACTATACACTTTGACGCATCTCCCGGTTGCTTGGCAATTGTAAGAGGTTTACGTTGGGTGCCTAGTATTTATGCATGCAGACTAATGAGTCGCCAATAAAGAATCTGTCACCTATGGACTAGGTGAATCTCCAATGTTTCAAAGTCGTTGATCCAAACAAGACCTTGGTCAGGGCAATGATGAATAGTGATTCATCAAAGGATCAAAGTGACTTGAAATGAGATCATAGTTATTAAGTCTATAAAGGGCTAACCATACCCTCGACTTAATCGGGAGATTTGATGGTAGAGGGATCGTATCCGCACAACATTCGAATAATGAATAAGTTCGCTCGCTATTAACCTAAGACTAGGTAATCAAGATGAACTTGTTAAGTGATTCCCTTCTTGAAATTAATAAGTTAATTTCAAGAGGATTAATTGATTGAAATAATTAATCGAAATATATATGATATTTATAAGTTACAAATGTTGCAAGCCTATTGCTAGCTTAGTTGGGAACCTAAAGGGTCACACACAAAAGATGAGATGGAACTTTTCTAATTTTGGATTGATTCAAAGAGTTGAATCCGTTTAATTAATATAGATTATTAAATGGGGTTTTTTCAATTCACTTGATAGATTAAATATTTAATTAAATAATAAGATTATTTAATTGAACCTAATAAATGTTAAGAAACCCAAGTTGGAGTGAAATAGTTAATTAATGTGGCTAATTAATTATAAAAACTCTAAATTAATTTAATAGTTGAATTAATTTAGTCAATTAAATAATTGGATTACTTAATTGGGCTTGATGGAATTAATTGATGGAGATCAATTAAATAAAATGGGTCTAGTTAATTAATTAGAGATTTAATTAATGGACTTTCAATTAAAATTAAATGGTCTAGCCTAATTTAATAAGCCAGTGTAGGAGGGGCCATCAAGCAATTGGATAATGTAGAGTTTCCTAATTGGATTGGAAAATTAACTTATGGAAGAGTTAGACTCCTACCATTGCTTGTATTACTTTGTTGGCAATAAAAAAGGTTTCCAAGTTGGAATAGGATTCCAATTAAACCCTAAATTACCAACTATGAATCAAGAGCTTGGAAACAATTTTGGACACACAATCTCACAAAAAAGGGACGCCCAAAGGACACCACTTCTCTCTCTCTAGTAGTCGACTTTTGGTGATAGAATTTGTGAAGTGTTTTCATCCCGTCTGAATCCCAAGCCTTATTTTTCTTCTACACCAATCCATAAACACTCCATGCAACAAGTGTAGGTTCCAAGGGGTGTCGTGTAAGGTGAAGGGGGGTTGAATAAACCTTACCAACTTTTCAAATATACTCCATTAAAATATTTTAACAGAGTTGACTCAAATCAGCTAAGTCCTTGAGGGACAACTAGGTTGGCTTACTTCAGCAAAGTTACCCACTCAATAGTCTCGACTGAGCTGTTGATAGTATAACTCAGCTGGGTCAGCTAACACTTAACGTTTTAGTTGATTTGGTTTTTGTTCAGCGGAAGACTAACACTATTGATAATTTTAAACTTGTTTTTAACACTGTTCTTAGCAATGTTATTATTAGTTGGGTTAGCAATATAACTTAAACAACAATGAATATAAGCTGGAAAAATAAAATGTTATAAGTAAATGACACAAGCAAATTTTATAATGGTTCGAGATGGGGTAATTCTTCTAATCCACTCTTCTCCAACTCCTGGAGGAATCCACTAAGTAACAGATCAGGTTACAGAGTAGTTCGCAGTCCGAGACAGCCTTGATCACACAATTGGCTTCTCCTGGGACTCAGCTTCTTCACAAGACAACTGCCATGTTACTTCAATTCCCTTCGAACCCTTGGAATTGATCACACAGCCTTGCAACAAGCTCAAATCTTCTGGTTCGACCTTGAACCTTACTACTGCTACTTCAACCTTGGAGAGTAGGCCCCTTTAGTTCTTAAAATTGTTTCCTCTTCAACTAGATGAAGTATTCTTTCCTTCACTGAGTGTGTTAGATCGAGTTCCTTTGAATTTAGGCTTGAGAAATATCTTAGTAAGCTTGAGAGAATGTTTGCAGGTTTTTCTTGTAAAATCTCTTTGAATTCGTATACTTCGTGTGCTTGGTCGTACTTCTCTCTCTTGCTTCCTCAGCCTTTTATAGTGCTCATCATTTGAAAATTTGCCCGTTGAAGAGATAGGCTATTTTCAAATTACACTTCTTGTTCGTTGGCTTGTCTTTTCTTGACTTGCAGCTTGTGATGGTGACATTTCCTCGTATTAAATGATTCTGCAGTTTTACCCCTTTTGACTTGAGTCAGCTTTAATCTTTTAGGAATGACTCAACTGTTAGTTCAACTGGTAGACTCGGCTCTTAACTGACTTGACTGTCACTTCTCCATCCTTTACATAGCTGGATCTTCTTCAGTCAAGTATGTGCCTTCCTTCTTGACTATACTCAGTTGATACACAGTTGGGTCTTTACTTAGTCTTCAGTTGACTCTTGTATTCTTCAACATAGCTGACTTCACTCAGCTCATGCAGTCCTATCTATTACAAAATAGAGATACAAGGAAAATGGGGTGTCAACTTCCTATTCTAAGTTTTACATGGTATCATCAAAATCTAATAGTAAATTTTCTAACAATTTCCCCCTTTTTGATGATGCCAAAACTTAAATAAAAATTACAGCAAACACAAGCAATGCAGTAATAAAGAATATATGAAATTACAAAGTTGTTTACATGGTATATTTTATACACTGTATCAGAGCTATACTACATTTGTATTGCAACATGTATCCGAGCAAAGCTATAAAATTTTACAACAGGTATCAGAGCTTTATGAAATTACAAAATACTTATAACTGTGTATTTACAGTTAAGTAAAACACATGAAGGGGTTACAGCCGTCTTCTACGCCTTGGCTGCTTCCTTCTTCTCTCTTCATCTTCTGCTCTCCTTTTTATCATCCTCTGTTCTTATTCTCTTCTTCTCTTCTTCATCTTTCTTCTTCTTCTCATATGCGCGCTTAGCAGCAGGGTCATCCCTACGCCGCCTTTCCTCCAATTCACGCATAGCTCTTTCATTTTCTGCCTCTTGCCTTCTCACTGCCTCCTCATTCTTGCGCTTTACTTCTAGATTGGCAAGATGGTCATACCCAACCCAGTAATTGATTCCCTTTTGTGTGGATCAATATACTTTATATCTTGTGGTTTTGGCTGTGGTGAAGTGCATCTGCCTCTTCCACCACTTCCAAACTTTCCCTTCCTCTTGTTAACTCAGCTCCTCCTCCGGGAGTGTACTGTACTGGTTCCTTTCCAGCTGACTGACTGCTGGAACTCTATTGCTTATCATCTGATTTGCACGAATCGAGACCCTTCTCCCAGTACAAGTCCCACGCCTGTGGTAGAGTCAAGTTCTTGAAATAACCTTCAAAGATCTAGAGTTTGAAATTTCTCTAGTGATTTGGGCTCGATCCAAAGATCGTGCATCGTGATTTCTCTTGGAGGTTTGGTTGCAGGGGAATCCTTCTATAGTCATTCTGGGGGGCCATCGTACCTTGCTTTAATGTCCTTAATGTGCTCAGAATGCTTCTCATCTACCTTCTCAAACTCAGCTTCCATGGCTTTTCTCCATTCCTTGACTGCCATTTCAGCTTTGTCTTCCACTGTCAGCTCTTTTGGTAGTTTGCTGAGAATTGAGGTTGTGATATCTCCTTGTTGTGGGGTTTTAGCAAACATGATTTTCAATGGGGGTTTCTTCACAGAGCTTCATTTCCCCTTGCTTGCTTCCCCTTAATTTTCCTCCTTATCACTCCATTGCCCTTCCTTCAGTTCCCTCATGGCTTCCTCTTCCCCCTTTTTAGCATCATCACCAAAGGGTTGGGCTAGGCCAGGGAACATGCCACTCAGGATGAAGTCAAGTCTGTTGTTTGTAGAGTAATGTTTGTCATGTGACTTGGAGTAGTCGCGCTCAATTCCACCACGTAGCTTTAGACTCACCGCCATCAAACATTTATGTTTGGAGGACTAATCTTTGTTGTACATTGGTCTCCATTCTGGCAATATTCATTCTTATGTTGCAGCTTGAGCAACTCCATGTCAGACTTGTGTGACTCGTCCATCCTGAAAATGTGGTCTCCTTGCCTCTGCTGGAACTTGAGGTTGTCAGAGCTCCAGATCACCATCTTAGCAAATAGGGACTTAAAATAGGTGACTTTCTCTCACCTCAAAGCTTTCACTTGTCCGACCCATTCTCTGATCCGCAAAATTGTTCATCTGATGTCTTTCCCTTTTCCTTAAAAATGTTTTTAGCTCTTCATGTCGCAATTGTTTTAGCTTCACGGCATCTTGAGCAGTTGTGTTATCCTGCTTGAAATGATCGATCCTCGATGTCTTAACACTTTCCTCAGACGCTTGTTGCTTTCTTTTGAGTTGTCTATTCCTCGGCTGACTTATCAACTTCATCGGAGTGTGATGGTGCCATTGGGGGTGGCCCATCAACCAATATAAATCTCATCAGAGCAGCTTTATCACTAGCCTAGCTCCGAGTGGCATGAGTATCCTCATCAGTTGTGTCCTTATTGGATGCGTTAACAGGAATGGACTCAGCTTCATCTTCTGATTCCAGGAATTCGGTATCAACATGTTCCTGTGAATCATAAAGGGTGCTGATTTCTTGTTCTTCATCAACAGCCTCCATATGAGGTACAAGCTCATTCTCAACAACCTTCTTACCTAGGGAAGTCTCAACCTCCTCTAGACCTTAGTTACTCTTAGCAGTCACAACTGTCGATGGGCCTTGTACATCCATGTGTGCAGTCTCAACCAAAGCAGGATCTTCTACGATAATCCCTTCAGCAGACGAAGTTGCTTTGGGGTCTTCAATGGCATCCTTCGGAGTCTCAACTCCTAGGATTTCACTTTCAGGGCCAGGAGTCTCAACACATGTGGCCTCCCTTCCATCATGTGCCTTAGCTGCTTCAGCAGCGTCATCGGCCTTCAGTGCAGATGAAGTCTCACCTGAGACAGTCTAAACCATCTGAGCGTCGTTAACTTCACTCTGCTGAACATTTTGATTCTCACCTTCATCTCCAAACTTCATTGGTTGGTCTCCCACAACATCCTCCGACCTAGCTGTGGTGGTGAGAGCTTCCCTCTCAGTTAGCGCACCAGCTGAGTCATGAGTGGTGGGGTTACTCAGCACCTGAGACTCGGTTGTGATTCCCTTTGAGTGATCAGCCGTGGGGGCAGGTGTCTCAACACCTTCTATAGGAGTTGGCTTGGCTAATTTGCCCGCTTCTTCACCATCCTTAGCTTCATTGCCAATAGTCCTGGTGCCATCTTCAGAGTGCATTGGGGATGTGGTAGCGGCAATGTTGACATCTATGTCTCGCACCACATCCATAACATCAGGGACTAAGGAGATTGAGTAAGATTCTCATGGACCCTCTTGCATCCGTTGCTCGTGCATCTCTTTGGACTCTTTAATAGCTTGTTTGAATTCAGCTTTCTCACCGCAATGAGATCTATCTCTTCAACATCACCGTCAGCCATTTCTTGGGCCGAGTCCATGGCATGTTTTGGTACATCAGAGAAAGGACAAGAGTGAGGCTTTTTTGCTTCTTCTATTGCTTTTGCCTTCTCCAAGGCTTTCTCTTTCTCTTCATTCCCCCTATGAGAGAGAATGGTCATGCAAAAGTCAAGATCAACGGCGGAGCTGATGGCTATATTACCCAAGAAACTCATAAGCTTCTCTTCTTCTTCAATAAATTCTGGGCGCTGAAATTGATGCCTTGAGTAACTTAACTTCCAACTTTTCCATACCCGCAGTCTCTCTTGGATGTCAGGATAGACAATAGAAAGCATCACCACATCATCAACGTCTCATTCTTCCTGAATGGTAGCGAGTGGAGCATGTTTCTCCTCAGGTTCTCTAGCATCTGTCTGAGGGGACTGGACAACTCTTTCATCATAGTACTCAGTTGTCTCATCTCCATGTTCTTCCACAGCTGTCTTTCGAGCAGCTGGGTCTTCAATGGTCTGCTGATCGACATCAGTAGTCTTCTCCACTCCTTGGTGACTGCATCACCACCACCGGTTTCCTTCAACTGCTCTTCTTGAATTTTAGCAATCTTTTTTACAGGTTGAGTGCTGGACTCAACTGGCTTCTCTAGCTCTGACTTCTTGACCAACCTTCTTCTTTTGGTTGGAACCAGAGGAATTTCTGGCTCCACGTTTTCAGGCTCATCAAAGGTGAAAGCATTTTCTATTGTCGTTTGCTTCTTTGACGTGATTTGCCTTCTCCGAGGCACTACAAAAGATCGCTTCTTCACGACCGGAGAAGGTACTAAGGTTCCTTCGCCTCGGCCGCATGGGCGGTGCGACTCTCCGCTCGGCCAGTAGGGGCAGGAGCTTTGGTGGACTTGGCTGCTGGGGCAGGTGCTTTCTTGGCTGCAGCAGCTCTCTTCTTCTGAGTCGGCATATGAGACGTAGTTGGGGCAGTTGCAGTTGTGTCTTCTGGAACATGATCAACTGATTCACCTTCACTAGTGTCAGCTCTTCGTGCATGCGCTTGCCTCTGAGCACCAGAAAGATTGGCCTTGAACATTTTCTTATTGACATGAAACGACTTTCCATATCTCAAGGCAATCCCCTTCATCTCCATAAGATGGCCAATCACCAGGCCATATCCCAACGAGCCTCCAAACAGACCATCTTCTTTAATAGTCATGTTGATCACATTCTGGCTTATGCGGGTGAAAACAAACGCAGCCCAGTTAACTTTCTTTTCCTCCATGATCGCAGCCATCACGATCAACTTAGTTCGAGATAGCTGATTAAAGCTGTCGAACTTCATATCGACACATATGGACACGATGTCCATCAGCTTGTGGTAATCTTCTTTGATCATTGGCTTCTTAGCTGTGTAAACAGCCTTTGAAGCTGACTCAGGCTTGGCGATTTCCTTCCAAGCAGCAGCTAAGTTGACGTCTTTCTCAGCTATTTTCTTCAACCCTTCTGAAGGCAGTTTGCAGTGCTCAGCAAGGTCAGCAGCAGTGATTTTTATGTCCTTGTTGTGGACAGACGATCGAATCTCATCGTCATGAACTTCCACGTTCACATAGAACATGGCAACTTCTTCAGGGTAGGTATGAGAGTACTCCATCGTAAGAAAGTCCTTCAGACCGGACTTCTCAATCTTGTCAGCAATCTTCTTGACTAGGGCCTTGTCAGCTCCCTGTTTCAGCATTCCTTCGAAGTCGACTATCGATCCCGAGTGGATCTTCTCGGACATCTTAACAAAATCATATGAGGCGTCCATTTTCTTAGAAAATAATCGATAGATGAAACGAAAAATCTTGGATTTTAGAACTAGGGTTTCAGAACTTGCACATAGAAAAATTAGCTTTGCTTGCTGAACACGAGAGTGTTTGTGAGGAGAGAGAAAAATAAGTTTTTGGTTTTTAAGGGATGTGAGAGGACGGTTTTTGGAATTTGAAAAGTTTGATCAAAATCAATGGTCAAGATTGAACCTTTTCCCCGCATTAAATGCAACAACATTATATCAAATCATAGGCTAAATGTGCAGCTTTTGTTCTGACATCATAGTTATTCTGTCGTAATCCCCAAAAACATTCCCGCTTGCTGGAAATTGACTACGTTTTGTCACTTAGCTCATAAATAACTCAGCTATCATCCAAAAGTGACTTAACTCTGCTTCTCTCTTCACATAAGATCACTCAAATTGCCGGTAACTCGATCTGACTCATTTCTCATCTTGGTTGTTTCACTTGGCTGGCAAGTGAAACTTGCTAATTTTCATTTCTCTCTTCTTCGTCTCTGCTGATTGAGTCTTCTTCGTCTCTCAACTCAGCTCAATTAATCCTAGCTCATTCTTAAGATCTTCAAATCTTGATTAACATAGAGGTTTAGTGATTATGCCAGCTAACTGCTTATCAGTTGAGATGTATTCCAAAGTGATGTCTTTCTTTTCAACATGATCCCTTATAAAATGGTATCTGACATCAATGTGTTTTGTTCTTGAGTGCAACACGGTATTCTGAGTAATTGCAATTGCACTTATATTATCACACATAATTGGAATTTCTTTTTCTTCAATATCATAGTCTATCAGCTGTTGTCTCATCCAGAGAACTTGGGCACAACAAATGCTCGCAATGTACTTCTGCCAACCATTTAGATGTAGCTATTGAGTTTTGTTTCTTGTTGAACCAATATACCAATATATTTCCAAGCATTTGACAGGTACCTGATGTACTCTTCCTGTCCACTCTACATTCAAGATAAATACCGAGTCCGAGTAGCTACCGACTTGAATCTTCCATCCTTTGATACCATAAGCCAACTTCGCATCCCTTCAAATACCTTAGATTCTCTTAGTCGCATCATGTGATCTTTTTGGTGCGATTGAAATCTAGCACACATACATCTACTGGCGATGGTGATGTCCGGGTGGCTTATTGTTAAATGTAGAGCAATGATCCAATGAGGGCTCTATATCTAGTTTAATCAACAGCTTTGCCATCTGTATCCATATCCATCTTGATTGAAGTGTTCATTGGAATTTTCACTGATGACTTTACATCCATACCAAATTTCTTCATTAAATCTCTGGTATACTTGGTTTGACTTATAAATGTTCCATCCTTCATTTGCTTGACTTGAAGTCCTAAGAAGAAAGTCAGCTCTCCCATCGTGCTCATTTCAAACTTTCCTTGCATGAGGTTTGAGAACTTATCACACAGCTCTTTGTTTGTGGATCCAAAGATGATTTCATCCACATATATTTGAACAAGTAGTATACTCTCTCCATCTTGAATTCCGAAGAGTGTTCTATCAACCTTTTCATTGGTAAATCCATTGTCAATTAGAAATTGTGATAATGTGTCATACCATGCTCTTGGTGCTTGTTTCAATCCATACAATGCCTTCTTGAGCTTGTACACTTTGTCTACAATAGTCTTCTGCTCAAAGCCTGTAGGTTGTTCAACATAGACTCCTTCTTCTAAAAGTCCATTTAGAAATGCACTTTTCACATCCATTTAATATACAGTGAAATTCTTGTGTGCAACATAAACAAGAAACATCCTTATTGCTTCCAATCTGCAACAAAAAGTCGCAAAGGTTTCATCAAAATCTATTCCTTCCTCTTGGCAATACCCTTTGGCTACCAGTCTTGATTTGTTTCTTACAACAAATCCTTCCTCATTCACCTTGTTCCTGAAACCCACTTAGTACCAATGACATTTTGGTGAGTAGGCCTTTGAACTAATTCCCATACTTTGTTTCTTTCAAACTGATTCAATATTTCTTGCATTGCTTGAATCCAATGTGTGTCATCCAAGGCTTGAGACACATCTTTAGGTTCTATTTGGGAAATAAAACAAGTGCGAATAGCTTCATGTTGAACTCTGGATCTGGTTCTTATGCCATCTCTTACATCTTCAATGATTAACTCAGGTGGATGGTCTCTCAGCCATCTCACATCTGTTTGGAGTAAGTCTGCTGGATTCAGCCATTTTGCAGCTAAGTTGTCTTGAGCAGCTTCTTCATCTTCATTCAGTTGCAGACCTTCTAGCTGTCTTTGAGATTCAGCTATCTCATCATCTTCAGGGTTGAGTGCTCTCACATCTGCATCAACATAAGGACTCTTCGCATAGTCATTGATTATGCTTCTCGGCCTAACTCATCTATGTCTTCTCCATTTATATTTGGCTTATCAAATACCACATGGATAGACTCTTCAGACCATATTCCTCTTGTTTAGCACTCTATAAGCTTTACTTTCAAATTGAGTATCCCAAAAACATACATTCATCAGCTTTAAATCAAAAAGCTTTTAAGTTATCCTTGCTATTGTTGTGAATGAAGCACTTACATCCAAATATCTTGAAATATCCAATATTTGGCTTCCTCCCTATCTAAATCTCATAGGGAGTCTTGGTTAATTGCCTATTGATCATGCATCTATTCTTAGTATAGCATGTTGTATTTATGGCTTCAGCCTAAAATATCTTAGGCAATCCAGCTTAAGCTAACATTGTCCTAGCAGCTTCCTTGAGAGTTTTGTTCCTTCTTTCATCTACTCCATTCTGATGTGGAGTCCTAGCAGATGACAACTCATGAGCAATACCATTTTCAACACAATACTGAGTTATAATCCCATTGACAAACTCAGTTCCTCTGTCAGATCTTATCTTTATAATGGTTTGGCTCTTCTCATTTTGAACTCTTCTCATCAGCTGAGGCAATTTATGCAGTGTTTCCTTCTTTTTACACATGAAAATTGTCCATATATATCTTGAGTAATCATCCACAACCATTAAGGTGTATTTTTTTCCACTGATGTTGGCTGGCTCAACAGGACCAAATAAGTCCATATGCAACAGATGCAAAATCCTTGTAGAAGAAGGATTTGGCTTGTCCTTGAAGGATGACTTGATTTGCTTTCCCTCTGGCATGTATCACATATGATTTCTTTCTTGTATACTGAGTCAGGCAATCCTTCTATAGGATAACTCCGTGCAAGCTTGTTGATTGTCTTGAAGTTCAGGTGACTCAGCTTCTTGTGCCACAGCCAACTTGATTCGACTGTACTTTTTGCTAGCAGACATGTGCTTGGTGTAGCAGTTGACCAATCCACTACATACATGTTTTTCTGTCTAGTTGCTTGTAGCACAATTTCATTTGATTCAGCATCTTTGATTTGACAAACTCTCATATTGAATCCCACATTGTAGCCTTTGTCACAGAGTTGGTTGATGCTTAGTAGATTAAAATTGAGACCTTCAACATATGCAATATCTGTGTGCATTTGTTTGAGCAATTGCTTTCTTGGGGTAATAGTGGAATTTTTGGGTGTTGTGCCTGGGTGCATAAGTGTGCTAATAATAGCGTTTTGCCTTGGGAATGACCTTTAATGAGGTTGAGGTCTTTGCCACTTTGGCTTGTATCCCATAGGTCTTTGCTAATATTTCACTTGATTGTTCCAATCAGCTTGGTTTGGATAGTTTCTACCATTCCCATCATATGAGTTTCTTCGCTGAAAATCTCTGGGCTTTTTGGTAGCTCTGTTTAGCTTTCACATAATATTTTATGTTAGGAGTTGCTGATGGACTTGTCTAAATTTCTTTTCAGCTATCCTTTCAGCGTACTCTACTGACTTCTTTCCTTTACACAAGCTGTTAAATGACACAAGCAAATTTTATAGTGGTTCGAGGATGGGGTAATTCCTCTAATCCACTCTTATCCAACTCCTGGAGGAATCCACTAAGTAACAGATCAGGTTACATAGTAGTTCTCAATCCGATACAACATTGATCACACAACTGGCTTCTCCTGGGACTCAGTTTCTTCACAAGACAGCTGCATTGTTACTTCAGCTCCCTTCAAACACTTGGAATTGATCACACAACCTTCCAACGAGCTCAAATATTCTAGTTCGACCTTGAACCTTACTACTGCTCCTTCAACCTTGGAGAGTAGACCCTTTTAGTTCTTAAAATTGTTTCCTCTTCAACCGGATGAAGTATTCTTTCCTTCACTGAGTGTGTTGGATCGAGTTCCTTTGAATTTAGGCTTGAGGAATATCTTAGTAAGCTTGAGAGAATGTTTGCAGGTTTTGCTTTTAAAATCTCTTTGAATTTGTATACTTCGTGTGCTTGGTCGTGCTTATTTCTCTTGCTTCCTCAACCTTTTATAGTGCTCATTTGAAAATTTGCCCGTTGAAGAGATAGGCTAATTTCAAATGACACTTCTTGTTCGTTGGCTTGTCTTTTCTTGACTTGCAGCTTGTGATGGTGACATTTCCTCGTATTAAATGATTCTGCAGCTTTTCAGGTCCTGACACAAGCTTAGTGTTTCCCATTGGTTTATTCCTTTTGCACGCTTCTGGTACGAGCACTTTAAGACATGGCAACAAGGACATATTACTATTCTAAGTTATATCCTTGACTTCTGTGCAACGGATTAATATTAGTCGACTTGACTTGATAGCTGCCTTTACCCCTTTTGACTTGAGTAAGCTCCAATCTTTTAGGAATGACTCAACTATTAGTTCAACTGGTAGACTCGGCTCTTAACTGACTTGATTGTCACTTCTCCATTCTTTACTCAGTTGTCCCACAACTGGATCTTCTTCAGTCGAGTCTGTGTCTTCCTTCTTGACTACACTCAGCTGATACACAGTTGGGTCTTCACTTAGTCTTCAGTTGACTCTTGTATTTTTCAACATAGCTGACTTCACTCAACTCATGCAGTCCTATCTATTACAAAATAGAGATACAAGAAAATATGGGGTGCCAACTTCCTATTCTATGTTTTACATGGTATCATCAAAATCTAATAATAAATTTCCTAACAACAATATTAGAAGATAAAGTAGGATTGCTAGTGAGATTCTACTTGAAGGTTTCATCCGTTCGTGTTGACTATCTCTGGAGGGAAGACGCTTGGATTCCTGAGGCGAACCCCTTCGTGCGATCGATGTGTTGAAGGAAGATTGCGAGGATTCACCCTGCTGGTAGGAATTCGGATCCCCTCTAACTCGTGCTACGTGAGAAAAGGAGTTTTTGCAAATAGTATGATTTCGCAACTTTAATTTTGTTAAAGGGTAATTCAAAATGCCATCCGAAAATTTGCACTGAATACCGAGATTTGATAAATTTTGTTATATGCATGCTTATTTTTATGTAAATTTTTTAATTTCCGCTGTGTTTTCCTATCCCGGATTCGCAAAACCCAACAATGCAGACGCACAATTGGTTAGACAAGTTCCTCTAACAGAAGGAAATCAATCAAGGGATGGCCTTCTATTATGATCTCAATGAAGGTAAGCATTAAGGTTGGACACAAATTAGTCAAAGATGAATATTCAATACGAAGACTAAATTCAATCGCATGGGATAATTACCTTGAGCCTTCAAAATCTAAAAGAAAATGGAATTAGATTATGGTTGATTTCGAGTTAACATCACATCCATGGCTCACAAGTATGTACGAGATTAGATAAAGTTGGATCCCAGAATATTTTAGGGATGTACCAATGTGACTAAAAACTATGTCAAGGACAGAAAGCATGAATAATTAGTTTGGAAGTTTTACAAATCCTCAGTCAAATTTGGTGGAATTTGTCATGCACTTCGATAGTGTAATGGAATCACAACGTCGTGCATCTAATAAATTAAACAACGAGTGTGAAACTTTTCTTCCAGAATGCAAGACACCCTTGGACATTGAAAGCAAGCATCTTCAGTATACACACACACTGTATTATCTGACATTAGCATAGAAATTGAAGCAGCATATTACAGATGTTCAGTGGTACAAATCAATAATGATACAAATAAATGCTTTTACACAAATATTCCGTATCAAATTCGACAATGAAGTGTGTTCTGATATGATCAACAAATTTTAAGCAAGGATTACACAGTAACATATCATCAACATATAACAACAAGAAGATAGGAAGTTAGCAATTTCTTTGAAGTAAAGACACTGATGAAAACTACTTTTCTAAAGTTGAAAGACATCATGCATGGGAAAAATGCAAAACTCGTTCTCTAACTTTAGCTACAAAGCAAATTTGGTATCATGTCCGTTTTCTTTTGAAAATTTAGTGTTGTGCCTTTCAATTTGTGTCCTATTGTCACCGAAGCTCCAAAATTCAGCAAACAAATGTGTACGTGAAGGGCACATGGCCCGATTAAAGCAGTTTCGAAGTTGGACCTTTTTCTTCATCAATTCGAGCAAATTATGTCGTGTTACTTAGCCTGCTAAAAAAAAAGGAAAACAAAAAACAATAAAAAACATATGGTAAAAAGCGAAAAGTGCAAAAATGGTCCTATAACATTATTTGGCTAGTAAAAAAATGTAAGAAAAAGGAAAAGGTACAAAAAAAGAAAAATTAAATTAATATATTAAAAATATAAATTTAAATAAATGATATAACTCTAAATATATTAATAACTTAGAGAATATATATATATATATATATATATATATATATATATTAGGAAATTTATTTGTATAGATTTTGATGATGCATAGAAAACTTAGATTAGAAAGTTGGCATCCCATTTTCTCGTACGTATTTCAACTTTATAAGATTTAGGAAGAAAGTTTGAGTTATCAAGCAAAGTTGAAGATGTACGATCACTGAAAGAAGTGCAAGAAGATTCACCGTGGTCGCACTGAGATCGAAGAAGATCTTAAGTCAAGTCAAAAACATTGTGTCTTTTAGTAGACTTACAACAATAGTCGCCCAAGAATCAAGGAGAAGACTCGGTAAGAGGTAAAACAAATCAAGGATTTAGAGAAAGTTGAAGAAGTCTCATGCAAAGAAAAGTCAAGACTTACCCGAAATGGTAATAGATAGGTCTGCAACCTTAAAAGGTATCTTGCTGAAAGAGTGCAAGTAGCAGGAGCCAATGGGATGTTTGCAGAAACCTGGTACGATTGAGGCACCTACAAAGCATTAATGTTAAGGTTGGGTCAACATCAAAAGCAAGACAAACAAGACAAGTCAACGAACAAGAAGTGAAGTTTGAGAATTGTCTATCTCTTTAATGGACATATTTTCAAACTCTCACTATATAAGGCTGACGAATTTTCAGAGAGAAAGATGAGATACGAGACACAAGAGATATCTGAGCATTCAAGCAAATAACTGCAATATTCTCTCTAACGTAAAACTTCAAATCCTCAGGCATAAACATTCGAGGTGATTCTATCCAACACAACCCATTAAAAGAAGGAAGCCAACTTCAAAAGTTGTAGAGGAAACCTATTTGAAAATGAACAAGGGGATTGCACATCCACGAAGTGAAGGAAATGCTGTGAGGTTCAAGATAGAACCTATTTGGAATCCGTCGGAGGGCTACATGATTAAGTCCGAAGGGTTTGAGAGTCAAGTAGTGGAAGAACTGCCTTTACGAAGAGGCCGAGTCCCGGAGTGAAGCCATCTGTGTGATCAAGGCTTGCTCGGACTGTATTTTATACTTTTGTAACAGCCAAGTTGCATTAGTATATTCCTCCAGGAGTTAAACAAGAGTGGAATAGAGGAATTACCCCATCCTCGAACCACTATAAAATTATCTTTGTCATTTACTTTTCAGCAATTTATTTTCTACTTGTTGATATACTTGCTCATCCAACCGATAATAACTGAGATAAAAACAAGTGTTGAAAACCATATCATAAAAGGGTGTAAGACTTTCGCTGTTAAAAATCAAGTAAACTGATTTTATAAAAAGCTAATTTCACCCAGTTGAGTTATAATATCAACAGCTATCTCGAGTCTGTTGAGTGGTTAATTCTCCTATTGGGTTTAACTCACTGTCTCTCAAGAGACTTAGTTGTTTTTACTTGAAAACTCCGATTTAATTTAAAATCAAGAAATTGGTTAAAATCTATTCACTCCCTTCTAGACTTAACTGATACCTCTTGGGACCTACAAAGTGGTATTTGAGCGGTTGGCTCGAACCTTCCCCTGGTTACTCAACTAGATCTCAATCTTTTCAAAAGATCAACACTTGAAGTTCTTTCAAAATCTCTTCCAAAGTTATTATCATGGAAGCAAATCTATCTCGTATCCCCATGTTTACTATCGAAGAGTTTGATGATAGGAAGATTTGTATGCGGCACATCTCTCGGCTTTGCACGATGAAATGTGGTTTGTCATAGAAGGTGGACCATTAAAATCACCAAGGTGAATACATCTGTAAGAGTTGCTTTGGAGATGTTTGTTGCTCAAAGACCAAATTGAGGTGGAGAAGCCTCGAAGCGAATGGACCAACGAAAATAGAAAAAAGATACAACTTGGATAATATGGCCAGGATATTCTATATAAAACTCCTGGTAAAGCAATGTTTAACAAGGTTAAATCTTGCAGACTGGAAAGAAATATGGGAAAAAGTCAACTCTCATTCTGCAAGTGCTCATAAGAGATTAAAGAGAATAAATTAACGATTACGATCGTAATCGAAAAGTTCAAAATTATGGCTAGTGAATCATCGGATCAAGTTAGATGCCGTTTCACAAGAGATTACAAATGAGTTATCAGCTTTTGGCAAAGAATATACACAGAAGAAGAAGATGTGTATGAAGATTCTCGATCTCTCCCCACAGTGGGAAATGAAGGTGATGGCCCGTGCATTTAATAGATTTAACTAAGATCTCCAACCATAAGTTATTCTCGAGATCTCAAAGCATATGAATTCAAGCTCAAAAGGAATGAACAAGATGAAATAATCAGTCTCAAGACAAACAAGCCGGTGTGGTTGAGAATCAAAGAGTGCTTAATCCAAGGACATCATAGATAAAGAGAGATCACCCTAATGGTTAAAAGGTTCAAAAAGTTCTTCAATAAGAACTACAAGAGAATAAGGGTGAATCCTCCTAAGGCACTCGACTCCTTACAAAGGAAAGGAAGAGAGAACCCCAAGAGAGTTGAGAATAAGAAAGTCTGAAAATTTGTCTTTGGGAATTGCGAACACCAGGTCAATTTTGCGGTTGACGCCTCTAATCCACCAAATAACAAGTACAGGAATGAAGAGATAAGAAAGTCTTCAGAAAAGAGACAAGAGAGAAAGAAAAGCCATGATGGTTGCGAAACATATACAAAAACTATGAGGAGACAACAAAGTGAAGTCGACTACTCCTCGTACATCAAAAGAGGCATTGATATATCTCATGGCTAAGGCATAGGAAGATGAGGTAAACTCTAACTCATCTAGCTCAAATTCTGATTATAGTGATCATGATACACAAACTCCATCACCAATAGATCTTTATGATTCATTAGGAAAAATGAAAGATTTTGAGTACATAAAATCATCACACACTTTTGAGTTAGGAAAACAGCCAACTCAAATGCCAAAACTCACAGTTGACTGAAGAGTTGAGTACTATTAGCATATAGCTGATAAGAATAAGGTGTTAAAGGATGATATAGCTAAGGTTAAAAATGACCTAGCTGAAAAGGAAAATAGGGAAAAACAACTGAAAAATGTGATTTTGCATCACTTAGCAAGTCATCCAAAACATTGGATGAATTGATGATGATACAAAAAAAGAAATTGGAGACGAAGCAGGCTTAGGTTTCAATTCCTTTATCAATGCACAAACTCCAAGAGTGGTGATTGGAAAATGATCCTCAAGCAATGGGGGAATCCGGAAGCCAAAATCACCATATGTTGCACCCACACAAAATCACAAACACTCACATGATGGCCTTGGCTATAAAGGAAACGGAAAGAAGCTAGCTGAGTTTGTTGAGAGAGTCATTGAAACTAAATTTAGAAAAGCTCAATAGCGGAGGACTCCAAAACAGAAATATTATGTGAAGTCCAAGAAGAACTACCAAAGGCCCCAGAGGTTTCATCAAAAGAAACCATATGAAGGGAATGGTAGAAATTACCCAACACATACTGATTGGAACCATCAAATGAAATATCAGCCAAGACCTATGGGATATAAGGCCACATGATTGACAGACTTATACTCATCATAGGTCATTCCCAATGCAAAGAAATCAACACACATATGCACCCAAACACAATGCCTATCATGCACAAAAGTTTCCATACTATCCTAGAAAAGCAAATGCACAAGCACACACACAAGCATACAGATAAAAGAGATAGATGTATGTTCCTAAAGCTCTAAAGCAATTTGCTAAGATTCATTATGATTATGGAACTAATATGTGGCAACCTCTAGAATCGAATCATTTGGCTATAAAGCTGGTTGGTTGGATCACCTTATAGTGCTAACTTCTCAGACCAAGACATTTGGGTACCTAAAACTTGATTTCTTTTGATTGCGAGTTCGTGAATCTATGCAGAGTGCCAAGGAACCCGGTACATGGATAGTGGTTGTTCCAAAATATAACAGGAACAAAAAAGAATTTATCAAATTTCAGGAATCAAGAGGAGCCAAAGTTATATTTGGAGGAAATGAAGCTCCGAGGAAATCAAATCCATTGGATCCATCAAGAATAATGGACTAGAGATCACGAGATGTAGCTTATGTTGAAGGGTTGAATTTCAACTGGCCGAAAGTATCGCCCAACTGACTCGTGACAAAAAGCTATAATGTTGATTCAACATGTGTGTTTGCGGATCAAGATGTTGAAACTAATGAAGTAGTGCTTCTCTTACGGAATGAGAAAAGAATATGTATGTAGTGGATTGTCCACTCGCTGCACCACAAGCACATTCCTATTGGCAAAGAACACCTGTTTGAATCCAGTGTTTGTGGCATAAGAATAGTCATCTGAACTTGCACCATCAATAAGCTTTGCAAGAAGTCATTTGGTTGAAGGATTGCCGACTCGCCACAAGAAAGAAAGCATATGTGCATGTCGGAGAAGGAAACCGAGATCAATTCATCTTTCAAGGATAAGCTAAAATCATACTTCAACAAGGATCTTGTATTTATTGCACATGGATCTCATTGGACCCGATTGAACCTAAACAGGGATAAGTGGAAAGCAATACACCCTGTGGTGGTAGATGATTTCCAAGATACACATGGACCATTTTTATGTGTAAGAAAAGAGGAAAAACATTGCGTGCTTCGGTGATGAAGAGAGTTCAAAATGAGAAGAGCGAAACCATTATCGAAGATGGTCGATGGGGAATCGAGTTTGTCAATGGGATCATAACTTAGTATTTCATGGAGAATGATATTGCTCGTGAGTTATCATTTAGCAAGAACTCCACAACCAATGGAGTGGCTGAAATAAGGAACAGAACTCTCGAGGGAAGCCGCAAGGACCATGTTAGTCAAGTCGGATTGCCTAAGAGATTTTGGGTTGAAGCCATTAACACTTGCTTGCTACTCGGAATAAAGTGTATGATTAATAGGCTTGTCCAAAACCTCCTATGAAATTTGGATAGGAAGAAAGTCTAATGTGGGATATTTTTCACATCTTTGGAAGCAAGTGTTTTCATTCATAACAAATGAGGAAAATTTGAAAGCTTTTGATGCCAAAAAAGTTGATGAAAGGTATCTTTTTGGATATTCACCGAATGTAAAGCTTTCAAAGTCTTAAACAAATGGACTATGGTAAATGGTAAGAGTCTATCCATGTGGTTTTGATGAACCTAATGTTAACGGAGAAGACATTGAAGAAGTTAGATGAGAAGATGAATCGACCACTATCCGGGAAAAGTCGTTATTATAGTATAAATCTCAAAGACTCTATCCTAATGTGAGATGAGTTAAATTGGAATCTCAAAGACATTTGAAGAAAGTCCGGCACTGAATGAAGATTGAAAAACTTAGCCGCAAGAGGAATCAATCCCTACGACTTACTCCAACTGAGATATGAGATGGTGAGAGACCATCCACCCGGAAGTTAGTTATTCGAAATGTAAGAGAAGGACTAAGAACAAGATCGAAGACTAACATTTAAGTATGTTCACTTGTTTTATTTCTCAAACGAGCGAAATGATGTGTCACAATATATCATTAGATGACACTCACGGATTCTAGCTATGCGAAGTCTGAATCATTTAAAGGAATAAAGTTTAGGAATTGATTCAAAGGCGTACTTATCAAAATGTTATTGGTACAAGGTGGGTATTCAAACAAGATGAATGAGGAAGGATCTATGTTGAGAAACAAAGCAAGATTGGTAGCCAAAGAGGTATTGCGAGGGGAAGATATAGATTTAGATGACCTTGCACTGTTCTAGATTGAAGCAATAAAAATGTTTCTTGTTTATGTTGCAAACAAGAACTTCACAGTCTGTCAAACAGAGTGACGAGTGTATTTTTTAATGGACTTTAGAAGAAGAAAATCTATGTGAACAACATCCAGGTTTTGAGCAGAAAACTATTGAAGACAAAGTCTACAAGCTCGATAAAGCATTCTATGATTTGAAACAGGCACCAAGAGCATGGTATGATACATTGTCTCAATTCTATTAGACAATGGATTTACCAAAGAAAAGTTGACAGAACACTCTTTAGAATTCAAGATGGAGAGAGTATTTTTTCTTGTTCAAATATATGTGATGACATCATCTTTGGATCCACAAACAAAGAGTTGTGTGACAAATTCTCAAACCTTATGCAATGGAAGTTTGAGATGAGTGACATGGGAGAGCCGATTTCTTCCCTAGGTCTTCAAGTTAACCAAATGAAGGATGGAACCTTCATAAGTCAAACCAAGTATATATCGGAGATTTAATGAAGAAGAAATTTGGTATGGAAAAAGTCATCTCAAAGATTCCTATGAACACTTCTATCAGATGGATATGGGTGCGGAAGAAAAGCCAGCGGATCGTGACAAGATATAGAAAGCACTCATCGATCATTGCTCTACCTAATCGACTTAAAGCAGGACTTTCACATCATCTTCAGCGGTAGAGCGTATGTGCAAGATTTCACTTGCTCCTAAAAAGTCATACATGACCGCATAAGAAGATTCTAAGATATCGGAAGGGAAGTCAAGAATGGTATCCCCAAAGAAGTGATTCAAGTTGATTGATACTCGATTCGCATCATGTTGGATGAAGAGTTGACATGAAAAGTACATCACGTACTTGTCAAATGTTGTAATAGATTAGTTTTCGTTCAAAGAAACAAAATTAAATAGTTATATCTATAGTTGAGGCAAATATATTGTTGCGGTATTTACTGTAGACCCAAGTTCTTTATGGATGAGAAACAACTTGATATTATGACATTGAAGACAAGGAAATTTTAATTATGGTGGATAACACAAGTTGTTATTGCAATTACTCAGAATCCAGTACTGCACTCAGAACAAAGCACATAGATGTCGATATCATTTTATAAGAGATCATGTTGAAAAGAAAGACATCACATCGAATACGATTAAATCAAAGAGCAACCGATATATTCACAAAGTTTCTATGTAATCCGGGCGTCAAGAACTCGCATCGAGCTTCAGACGACTGAAATGGCTAATATACCCGGTACACTCATTCACACGATGCAGAGGGTGAGCACTCTTTCGTAAGAGCATTTCAATCAGCAGAGTAAACAACTTATATAGTCGCTTCAACAGAGTTAGCACAACAAATAGTCTCCATCAGCAGACAAGAGATAGAGAGAAGCGTAGTCACAACAGAATGAAGAAACACGTATTTATGAGCTATAAGAGACAAAACAAGGTCATTTGTATTAAAGCAAGAATGTTTGATTTAATGTAACATCATTAAATGGAAAGAAAGGCTGATAGAACGAACATTGCTCCAGTAAATGTGTCGCTTACATTATTCGCGACGTGAATAATGCCGATGACATTCAATCACCTGCCGATCATATTTCAAACTTTAGAATCCTAAAATCTTTTTCATTTGCATATCGCTCAATTTCTCTTCTCACATACTTCTGCCATCTGAACCCCAATATTCTCTATAAGAAACTCTTAAGTTTCTTTTCTGGCACTTTGAACGAATAATGGTAATGGCTAATCGCCTGATTTTGCTAAACTCATGAGATAGTGTACTCATGCAATTCGTGGATTTGGCTCGGCTATAATCATTGCAAAGATAAGGCAAATTGTTGGGCACTCAGTCCGGTTATCGTTATCCACATGGAGATGTCCTACTCTTTTCAAGAGATGTTTTGTTGTTTTACGGGAACGCTTGTTCCACAGATGCATTCACTTTTCAATGAATAGGAAGATGTCAAGTTACGGCAAATGACTTGATTGTTTATATCTCCTTTGTTGAAGTATCATGAGCTTGCTGACTATAAAGTTCGATTTCATAAGGAAAATCGGGCGAGAGATAATGAGGTAGTCGAGCATTACGCAACTGAACGGAAGTACATC